>VZUI01043070.1:0-23529 GCA_013401135.1 Cettia cetti
TTTTCTTTAGTTTTTTTTCCTGTTTGTTTTGTTTGCTTGTTTTTCTGTACTACTACATTTGTTTATTTTAATATTCCTAGTAAAGAACTGCTATTCCTATTCCCAAATATTTGCCTGAAAGCTCTTAATTGCAAAATTATAGTAATTTGGAGGGAAGGGCAGTTACATTCTCCATTCCAGGGAAAACTCCAGTTTCCCCTGGCAGATACCTGTCTCTAAACCAAGACACACCTGCAGCCCACCAGGGCCTGGACCTCCAGAGGGACTGATAAGAGACTGAGCAAGCTGAGCTACACCCATAGCAAGAACTTTCTGAGTTTACCATCTCTCTTCAGAACAATGAAAAGTTTTATTGTTTCATATCATTCATTCTTTATGCTTGTAGGCACTTTGTTAAATAAATAGTTTTTTCCACTTTTCTCCAAGGAAGTTCTTTTCCTGGCCCATTTTGGGGAGGGGCTGTTTGAATTTGCTTCCCAGAGGGAAACCATTACGAAGTTCACTCACAAATTTCCCCTAAACCAAGCCAGGAAATAAAAATTAATTATCTATCAGGTTAATGTGCTCCAGAATTTGAAGACCAGTTCATGTTGCCTAAATGAAATTATTTAATTTTTCAATTTCTTTGCAGGCGTTTGGTGAGTTCATATATGCCCAAAGCATGAGGCCTAAAGGATTTGAAAATATGATCCAATAGCATCAATGTCAATGATATATGAAAGGAAGCTAAATTGGTAAGGAAATAAAGACTGCCTGTATAGGTTTTTTATAAAGCCAATTACTGTATTACCAGGATAATTTTATTCAAGTATCACAGTATGAGAAAAAAAAAAATCTGCCCTAGCAATTGAAACTTTACATCAGGATATCATTCATTTTAGTATGTCAGATTACAAGAAACTGTTGAAAAACCCAGCCTGGGAAGTCCCAGACCAATCCATATACCTCAAGACTGAAATTATTTTAATTCCAGGAATAAGTAGCTGGAAAAGTTATAATAATTTTCATAGATTAATTTTTTGGGTTATTAAAATATTGGGGTTTACATATCTGGAAGAAATATATATTGCATTGATTTTGCATTGATCAAACTTCTATTGTGCCAGCTGTACTTCATAGACCTGTGAAAGTGATCCAAGCAAAACAAAAGAGAACATAAACGCACAAGTCTAATAGTTTTAAATCCCAAAGAGGCAATTACAAGTTTGGTTCCAGTCATGCGGCTGGACTACATTGGAAACCTAAACACTTTACTCATATTAAGTAGACGTGAAGGCTTGGAATAGGACTGTAAATAATGAATTCATCCTGCAGTTTTATTGGCAAAGCACCACCCTTTTAATAAGTTGGGAAAATACAGCTATAAAATTCACACTAATTCATGTGGAAGATGTAGTTTAACAGAACTGAAACACCTTTTTTTTTTTTTTAAGAAAAAAGTAAGTTGTGCAATAACTAATCGTTTAAATAAACCAACTGAAAAGTGAATTAAAGTAATGTTACAACAGGAATAATTTTTAATTCTTCAGCCTTTGTGAATTATAATTCTCTATAATTTGTGAATATGTTAGGGTATGGTATATACAGTGTTATATATTTAGAATATTTCTTCGCCTATAAAGAAAAGCCTGGCAATTGCAGTGCATATTTATCTTTGCTCTGGTGGCTAAGGAGAAGGGTAAAGGGCAGGGCATCACAGGATGCAGCAAACCACCTAATGATATGAAGATGGACCAAGATTTAAAACCCTAGCAATGCAGATGGCAACTGGCTGGTGAGGACAGAGGTGAAGGCGAAACACAGCTACCTTTGCGTGCACTGTATCCCAAAAGTAGATTTTTCATTCAGGGTACATGCACAGGGACTTTATCCTCAGATAAATGTGACATGCTGAGTATAATATAGTTCTACGGGCTGCTTCAGTAGGTGCTCACATTTCTGGAGGGCAATTTAACCCACAGAAACTACTTCAAGTGAGATGGATCATCACTTTCCACTAAACGTTGAGCCACCCTATATGGGTGCTTTTAACGGCACATCTTTATTTTAGATGTCTAAAGTTAGGTAAATGAGTCCTTCCCTTGACAGATATAATAAAGCTGATCCATGTCCTCTCTGCTTTTTCTAAAGTGCTCGGTCTAGAGGTGGACAGGGAAGTGGAGGTAGTTCCTGGGCTGTTTGGAACAGTTTTGCAAGTCTCTGGAGTAAAGCCTTCCTTGTAGTTCTCTCTGGATGTAGTAAGGCCTAGACAAATACCAGTGTTCGGAGAGTAGAGGGATGGAAGGAGATATCTAATTGTCCGTCTGTTCTTCAACATTTTGGCTCTAAGAATTAAAGTAAAATTAAAAATCAATAAAAAAAATAGAAGATGAAAGGCAAAAATAGGCAGATCATGAGGAACGGTAGTTGGACACAAGTCCTGTATTATAATTTTAATTCTTTGTTTTCTCTTCTGGAAAATGTAAGTACATTGATAAAAACCAATTTTTCTTCTTGAACAGCATTACTTTCCAGGTTTTTGGCTTTTAACCAAAATTCTGAAATTTGTGGGACAGGAAAAAACATTAGCAACTTAGCTTAGTGCTTAACATCTAAAAAGGTCTATGGCACAAATTATAGTCAATGTTGCATGAAAATATTTGTCAGATTTTGGGTGTACTTTGTTGAAATGGGTTTCCTCAGAACCCTGAGTTTGCTGCTTCTCTTCGGCAGAAGCAGGGCCAGAATAAGTGTTAAGTACACCCTAACATTTTTAAAGCCGCACTTCCTGAGAAGTATGCTTCAGACTGTTACTTGCTACTATTTGGCATTATCATTTAAGGTCAGGTAGTGTGAAGTAGCAGATAGAAGATTTTTCATGCTTAGCTTATCTGAAGCTGCTTCTGCATGTATTTAATGTTGATGATTAACACATCCACCGACAGCAAGGAAGAAACCAGGGTGGAAACTACAGTCAAGGTCTGCAGGGATATTGGTAGACACGGACTCAGGTGTTACAAACACGACTGGTGCCACCTATGGGCAGGTAGAAGAACAGTAACAGGCAGCGCTGGGGTGTACTTTACTGACGGAGCACAACAACATTTGCTGGATTTTCGCAGCAAGGGTGATTGGCTGTAGTATTTGCATAGTTTATAAACAGGTAGGGGTTCTTTATCCTTCCCTGTTTTTTTCTAATACGGGTATACTATGTCTCTAGCCAGTGAGTTGAAGCTGCTAAACTAAATCAGTGAAAGGAAATCAACAAGGATCCTCACAGACTTGACTTCTAGCCCCAGGCATTATTCCCACTTACAAACTTCATCAGTTTCTGTAGATTTTAAATCACATTGTCTTTTCCTCGTTTCTCTGAAAGACCTAGAGGATCAAGCAGAATAACAGGAAACTCAGATCATGATCTAACTTGGCAGAGATGTTTCTTGCTTCCATGTCATGGGACCCTATGAAGATTTGAGGCCAAACATCTTGGCAGATGCATAACCAGCTCCTGTTTTCCTAGTCAGGAGAAATATTGAAATTGTTGAATTCTGAGTATTCCCAAAGGACTGTTACATGTGGACGTTTACAAGTTCCACTAAGATGAAAATAAAAGTGATGCTTGTTGTAAAATTAAATTGATTTTATGTGTGGGATATTAATTCAGTATAAAAAAGAATTATACTAATTTCAACTATATTTTTAAATTATATTTATTACAAGAATATTTTCTTAAAAATTTTGAGTGGAAATGTGAGACTGAAGTTTACTTTCCCTATGTTGCTGTTATTAGCAACTTCAAACAGAGTTTAAAAATTTGTTTTGCAATGTTTTTTAGTATACCTCCAGTGTGTTTTCATTTTTCTTTACTGTTTCCTTCTGTTTCTGTGAGAGGAATGTAATATGCCACCCATGAGATTTTGTTTTGCCTTGCCTTGCTCCCTAGTGCTTATCCTTCATATGTGCCATGTTGCTAACCTTTGGTCACTCTTCAACTCTAAGGCCCAATTCCATTTGTTGATGTTGATACACATAATGCCTCATAATACTAGGGTTAAAAAAAAAATTACTTTTTTAAAGAACATTCTCCTTATCTGCCACTTTCTTTGTTACTGCTTTTTCCTGTGAGTGGAAAGTGTATTATTGCTTGTGGGATAAGCTGAGAAGAGACCAGAATGGCAGTCCTTTTGTGAAGCTTCAAACTATCAGTATCTCTCTGTTCATCTCATCTCCACTCTTATCTTCAGCTGATGAAACTTTGGACATGGTTTTCCTTTTTTTTTTACTATGCCTTTTAAACCAAATTTGGGCTACTGTTTTGTCAGCGAGGATAAGTAGATGTCTTCTGGCTTGCCAAATCAGAAAGAGTGATCCTCGTATCTCTAGTAAGCACAAGTGATAAATTTAGTAGAGGTGTAGTTAAATATCACTATCTGGATTTAAGTATTTGGACAAATATTAGCTGCCAGTACAAAATAAACAGCATGAATGTTTAATCAATATATATCATTCCTACTGGTCAGATACTGTCTTGTTTGTTTAAATAGAGAGACCATGCCTGCTTAGTACCATAACTATTAAAATTTGGACAGTTTTAAGCAAAATCCAACTCATACCTTGATGCATAATTAGGAACAAAATATAAGAGAGTTGAATCTACACATCTTAGGTAGATACATACTTTCCAGAATCTAAAAATTATGTTGGGGCATGACTTTCAAAAATACATTTAGTCACTAGAGGGAGACATGATCGTGTCTAACAGAAATTTTCACATTGGGGAGGCAGATATCAACCAGGCTGGAGTGCTACTGCCCAAGTGAAAGGCTGTTGTTTTGGTAATCATCTAGGGGCCATGGAGATTGGAGACAGTGCAAGAACCCTTCATGTATCTGCCTGATCCTCCAGGATTACATCAGCAATTCCTTTTCATAAACCCATCTGACCTGGGCCCCAGTGAGAAGATCCCCTTCAACTTAAGTGAGTAAAAAAATCTTTTACCTCATTTTTAGCCAGTGCTGGTTTGTGCTATTTTGCTCTTCTTTCTCAAGAAAGCTGCTGGGTATGGCCGAAATTCTCATCAAGAGTAACTTGACTGGGTAGAGAAGAGGAAGAGCAATGAAGAAAGCCCATGTCTCCTTGGGAGTTTTTCTACTATCAGAACTGGGCTGGCATACCTTAATAGTTCCTAATGTATTCTACCAGTAACCACCAATTCTCCCACAATTGCATTGGGGCTGAACAGAGATGCTGCTTGGGGAAACTAGTGAGGATGTGCAGAGCAGGGTCCTGGATGATTTGTTGGCATAGATGGAAGAAGACCTGTTTTTCTCTTGGAGGAAGACCCTGCAGGGGACAATCTGTACAACTGTTTGGCTGGAGAAAGTGGTATGCAAGGCTAAATTGGGAGCGTCTCATCTCAATGATTTATTTTAAAATGAAAGCTAAGGTGCAAATATTAGAGGCAGATTTTGTGCCCACTGGAAAGTGCTTTGATCAAAGCACCAAGCCCAGCATGAAGCTTGCATAAGTGTTATTATTCATCCAAAAATCAAACAGAGCAAACCGAAGGCCCTGTCTATGCTGGGATCAGTGCTGGGCTAGCATTAACCATGTTGCTGATGCTAAAACCGCAGGAAAATATTTCTACATCTGGAACTTCTGTTCACTGTTTACCTGTTCTGGGATGCTGTTTAATAATGTATTAAACTAGGAGTATTGCAAATATGTGGCAAGTGAATTTTTTTACCATTGCATTAATAATAGGTGTTATTTATTCCTTACTGCCCAGAAATACTTTATGGGCCTGTTAATATTGTCACCAAATAAATGTCTACAGAATCACAAATTCTGGTTTTATTTGCAATATTTCTCACAAAGTTTCTGAGTCATGAATTCAAGTCTGCTAGGATTTGTGATCCTACTTTTTCTTTGCTTTGTACATTATGTATGTCTGTATAATTTGAACGGACGATTGTAAAGTGTAAGATGGAGGCAAGTATTCTTTATTTTAGTTAAAATGCTAACACAATAAATTATCCTATTGAGTGATTTTGTTGTAACATAGCCACATGCACTGCCATAGAGTAGTAAAACACTATTTGATGCTTCCTCTAGAATGCTTCCTATTCTCCCAGTTTTATACTGTAGCCAAAACCACCCTTCCTTTTGGCTGAAATTTGGCACACGGAATCTCAGCTCAACTTCAGTGTGGCTTGAAACCTAAAACAAAAAAAAATTTGCTTTCCTGTGTTCAAATGGCTTTGAGACACTACACCTTCAGGTTCCTTGTATTCCTCTTGTTTATTTGTAGAGTGATTAAAAATTTTAACATCATTCAAAGATTAAAAATTAAGTATTGTTGGCATTAATTTTTAATGGAAATATCATTACTTCTGACTACAGAAAAAAAACCCTCTGTATCGAACTCTCTGTATTTGGGTTCAAGAAGGACATAGATGTATCACTGCACAGAAAGGAAAATGCTATTCTTTTGCTGGCAGTTGTTGCTTGTGTTGGTCATCCTAGATAGAAGACTTACCATTCATGGAGGGGCCATGACACAGACTTTCATGTCACTGACCCTAGTTGGAGAGATTTGATCTGACCCAAGCACGAGCTGTTGTTGTTTCTATGATGCCCAGTGAATAGTGAGTCTAAACACTTAACATATCCCTCATCTATGGTTATTCATGTATAAATGGCTTCTGAAGCAAGTCAAGTGTCTTACTGAGCAATTTGCCTGTCTCCATGTCACTGACTACAGAAAGTTGGTCATAGTAATCTGATTGACCAGTTAGATTTTGGTAGACCTTTGATCTTTTAATAACAGCATATGCATATACATGGAAAAGGAAAGTCAAGTTCATTGCAATCTGAGGATACATAAAGACTGAGTCTAGCACAACTTCAACGCCTGGGACCAAGGGGAACTTGTGCAGCAGGATTACAAATTTGGACAATACATATATATATTTTTTTTAATTGAGTTGTGTGCCTGATTGACATAAATAATTTTTTGCATCATGCTTTTCCAAGATATGTACCATAAACATAGTAGTTTCAGATGACTGGAAATTGTTTTCTATCAATTTTTTCTCCTCTTTTTATGTATATTCACTCTTTGAAATGTCTTTGCACATAAAAAAATTAAAGACAGTGTTTAATAGATGGAAATTTCTCTGTCTTTCAGACACCTATGAAAAGTGTTCCTCTTAGTAGAAATAAGGAAAAATTTTGGTTTTTTCGGTGTAGGAGAAAAAGTTGGGCAAGTACTGACCAACACCTGAAAACAGGAAAATAAACTCCCATGTGGAAGAATTTATGGTTGTTTACACCAGTCAAGAGTAATAAAGAAATCCAGAAAGAGACAACAGGACCTAACACAATGGCACAGGATACTTTCAGTTGATAAATGAAAGTCATTTAACTTGGAATAATGAAGGGGGAATTTGAAATGGTCCATTCATTTTGGAGGTTACAAGCTAAATTTTTCCAACTCAGGAAAAATATCATTGAACACAGGTCAGTCAGAACTTGTCAGTCTGTAAGAGCTTAAAAATATAGGCAAAATGTTAGTCCCTGTAAAGGCTGAAATATAAACTCTGTCAACTAGTTACAGATCAATGCAAGCCTGACAATGTCATTGTATGCATCAGTGCTATGTTGTCCCCTGTAACACAGGGTCAGATGGGCATATGCAGAGCTATTTTTCTCTTTTCTTTTGTTGGTTTGTTCGGGGGTTTTTTTCTGACAACACTTGTATTGCATTTGTAAGACACCAGTGCTTATATGTTTTATGGTTCAGGACCTGCTTTGGCAGCAGAGATTCAGAAACTGTTGTGTATCCCCCTTCTGGTAAACCATCCTCAAGCTTGTGGTTATACAAAGTTGTAAAAATACAGAAGAAAGCCTGAATTACCATCTTCTGCCTTTCCATGGGTCACTTATTCCCTTGTGTTGTCTTTCTTGAGGCATCAAACTTATTCTTGTGCTATCTTGAGACATCAAACCTCCAGTGACTGGAATAAGGTCCCTTTCTGTGTCATGTCACCGATCCTACAAGAAGTGATGCATTTTCTTGTTCTCTGCAGCAAAGCCCAGCTCTGAACACATCATTTACTTGGGGGTTTTTGCAAGAACTTGCATGGTAGCAGTGCACAGTAGGAACCGAGTAAGCAGATACTTGTGGGACCACAGGCTGTTGTGGGAAGAGCCTGTCAGAGGAAAATGGGCTGCACTACTGGGCAAAGGTGTTCAGTGTTTACTCGAAAGAAGAATGGCTGTTTGGAAATTAAACAATTGGGCCTGGCTCTGCTCACAGGGGTTATGGAAATCACTGGTCCGAAATGGATGGAGTGATGTTTATGTGAAAGTGGTTTAAGAGGAGTGAAACTCTGTTTTGCGGTCTTTATGGAGTAGTCTCTTCTTATTTCTGAGAGCAGAATCAGTGAGCAAGGTGAGTTAATAGTACATAAGTAAAATTGAAGCCTACAGCAATTAAATTAAAAGCTAGAAAATTAGGAATGGTAAAACTGAATACATTTTAATTGAATATAATCGGTTGAAGACTATTACATTACTAGAGTGGAACAGAAGCACAAAATAACATAATCACTTCCTGAATTAAAATTTTAAACCAATAAACTGAAAAATTGCAGGTACTGCAGTGTACGACATGCAGAGTACTCATGATATGAGAACATGAATTATTTATATTTTCTGTAAGTGTAGATTGTAAATTTGTTTTGAATTAATTTCTACTGGGAAATCAGTAAATATAAATGTCTCCAGTGGCTTTTTTTTTCTAATTATTGTTATTATTATTTTATCATTTTGCTGTTCAGAGGGGGAAAGAAAAAATGGCAGATTTTATGGTAGTAAGTAATTTAAGTAAGGGTTATATTGAAAAAAATGTAGTTTTTTCTACATTCTAAATGTTTTCTTTGTAGTGAAATACACTGCAAGGTAGACAACTGTCAAAATAACTTAGGACAGAGAGACTCCACTTTGTTAGGATGAATAGGTGTTAATGTTTTCAAAAATTACTTGATCTGAAAGGACCAATCAGGTTCTGGAAGAATGGGTGTCGGGGTGTTTATGAACATCAAACCACACTAGTTTGTTGCAGAGCTGAGCAGTCTGAACTGTTGAAATTTAGAGAAAAATGCACAGGCTTAATTGACTCCAAATGAAGTTGCAGGACTCCTCTGTCTCCTTTGTGGACACTGACTTTTCACAACATTATTTTCAGCACAAATTGGATACTACTATTCTTTGACCAAGAAATTAGTATCTATTTTTTTTTTTTTTTTCCAACAGAGAGTAAATATGTAGACTGGTAGGGAACATGAGAGGGTTTAGCTAGTGCCTTGTTATTATTGTGCTCTGTGGGATGCAGGTGCCAAAGCTTATGATGGCCATAATATCACTGAAACTCGGGAAGAAGAAAAAACCCTCCAACACTATTTCTTGAAGTGTTAGAGAATCAGGCATTATTTTACTTTGGTCAGGATGTGCCATAGAAATATAATTCCATCCACCCATGCTTTTTTATCAGACTTTCCACATATTTGTATGTTAAAAAATATGAAAAATTCTCATTCGTTGGTTCTACACTACATAATTCTACGTTACACATTTTGATCTTTTATTTGTTGTTGATTCCTTAGCCTTCAATGCTAATTTGGTCCTCATTCTTTGGTTCTCTTATCAATCTTTTCTGAGATCAGATGTCTCCAACCACACTGGGGGTTAATGTCTGTTAATGTCTGGTTATCTCCCCTGTGCCTTCTGGATGCTCCCAACATGTAGATGTTAAACTCTCGGAGTCTAGGAATCTTCTTCCAAGGACTGAGCCTTATCAGGCCTCACCCACTGAAACTCAAACCCAAAGTAAACAGTCTTTGGAAGATAAACATCCATTTCTTCCCCCCCAGTCCCCACCCCTGGCAAAGACAAACAAACCCATGACTAAAGTTACTCAAAATTTAAAAGTTATATCATTTTGAACAACAGGAATAATCTAAAAATGAAGGAAAATCTCTTTTGAGTGGGCAGACAGTTATTAAATAAATGACCCACTATTATTGTCACTTCTAGTTTTCCTTTGTTTTTATCCATACAAGCGTGTTCCACAGCGAGGGAAACCTACCACTTTGGGGGAATTAGGGCAAACAGGTTTCTTGAAACACAGATATGCTCATAGCTTACAACTTATATGCTCATAGTTTGCCTGTTGGCACTGGACAAGTGATTATTGCTTTGTCTTTGCAGTACTCCTATTGGAGTATTTTGCAGGTACGTTTAGGGTAAAGTCACTGAGGAATTAGGCTTTCCCAGCCTTATTTTGTACTCCTAAACTTATAAAAATTGAGGTAGAGGGCTTCTTTTGAATTGTCACCTTGTGTCACTTTGTCCTTGGGGGTTACTAAAGTATCTAAGTCAGAGTGACCAGGGCTGAGGCATTTGTTAATTGGCCTGACCTTTATGACCCTTTCTACACATTTTGTACCTTTTATTCATCCATCTCTCCCATCCTAGGTAATAATGATACTTTGTGGATAATGTTATATGGCAAACATTAAGTCTGAGAGGCAAGTAAAAGATGGAAAATATTAAATAGTTTTGATTCATATAATGCAGTATTTTTTCATTACTTGTATCTTCGTCTTGTAACCCATCTGGATCCACAAGTCCTCATTAGCTGTAAACTCTGTTCTGCCTATTCTTGATAGTCTGACAATGGGAAGGTGATGAGCTAAAAATGTAAAGATTTTTGTTCTTATGATTTTGGAACAACTGCTCTCCTGTTTTCTGCTGTTTTCTTTTCATGGACCATTAGCAGCTTCCAAAGGCAATATCCTTTCACTGTCACACTATGCCATGGGGTACCATTTCAACAACTTCAAATGAGGGCATTAAGTACAATTCTGGATCAGAGTCAGAGCATAACCAAATAAAAATAATAAAGGAAACCTTGTAAGAGCAATTTGGAATGCTGTCCTGTGCTGAATTCATTTGCAACTTAGTAAAAAGCTACCAATCACTGGAGATTGGTACAATAGTCTTCAGTACCTTATTTAATCGTAAAGTATTTCATACCCTAAGAAACACCACTGTTCATTTGCTTTTCCTTTTTCGGTGATCATCTTAGCTGAATGCTGAGTGGTGAATCAGTAGGAGGGGAAGAAAATTCATGTTTCTAATTCAAGGAGAATAAAATGGACTTCTTGTTGTTCCTCTCCATTTCCCCTTGCAATTAATCTGGAGTTAAACATTTCTTAGGAGAATTAAAAAATAAAATCCTGGAAGGAAGGAAATAACTTTCATAATCCTTTAGTAAATCTCTCAATGCACAGAGGTCAAATTGTGGCAAACATTGCATACTGGTCTGAGACAACATATTCCCAGCCACTGGTAGGACTGTGGGGTAAAAGCTCACTTCCTTTAGCTCACCTCCTAGGGAAACAGAGAATGATTAGTCTACAGGTCCTCACAGTGTCACATGCTTTGGGGAAGATTTAGGCTACCTAAAGTCCCTGAGTTGGCACTGACTGGTTCGGCACCAGCTTTTGCATTCAGTGCTTGAATAAATTTTTCATTCTTTATAGTGGGGAAAATCTGTAAGGCGCACAATAAATGGACTGTTCAGAGCTAGAGCTGAGGTTTTTCCTGACTCTGATGATGCACTCCCTTTCCACATCTCTTTTGTGGTGACAGATATGCAACTTACCAGGCACTGCTTGGAAGTGTCATGCAGAGATCCACATAGAGCTTGTCAGTGTCATGGGTTGACACTGGCTGGATGCCAAGCACCCACAAAAGCCACTCACTCCTCCCCTCTGCAGCTGGACAGAGAAATGAAAATTTATTTCATAGGCTTACAGGTTGAGATAAAGACCAGGAGAGATTACTCATCAAATGTTATATGCAGTTGGAGACAGAAATTATTCCAGCTGGTAAAAGGGGGGGTCCGCAGCTCCGGACCCAGGCCATGTAAAATCAATACAGTCAGAAGAATAGATCAGTCAAGAGGTTTAAGCATAGGACAAGGAGGTAGCTGGGATGGTTGCTGTCTTGGCTATGCTGATAGATGACTTTGGGCTAGGTACTTAACATCTGTGGATTCTGCTTTTTTGTTCTCTAAAAGAGGGCTAATCTCTTTTCCTGTGAATGTTGAAATTTTCTCTGGCACTGGCCTTGTAATAATACCTTAATGCCAGTAGGGAAGGTGTTGCATGACTGTGAAGGTTTATAAAGCATTATGAATTTGTGTTGGGCTAGGGTTATATGTTACCAGTGTCTTGCTACCAGAAAGTTTACATTTGACTTACACCTTACATAAAATACAGTTTTATGCTATTACTCTCTGCTCTGCTGAACAATATTGAGTCCAGTAATTTTCTCCCTAACACAGAAACTATTTCACCTTTACATTGAAGACTAGGCAAGGGTAAGGGTTTACTCATTCTGGAGTAAAAGGCACATGGGACATGTTCAAGAGTACACCTCGTGGGGGTAGCTTAGTGTGCTGCAGTAGTGCAGTGCAAGCTGCAGATTGTGCTTTGGGTGGGAGGAAATGGTGGATTCCCTGTCAATGAGCTGTAAAGTGACACAGACCCTTTGCGTAACAAAGGGCGTGGAGGCCTTGGCACCAGTCAGGTGAACAGCCACTCAGAGATATGGCAGGACGGAGCCAATGGCTAAACAGGAAAGCCCCACACTGTTGTGTGCATCGACTGTGAGGATACAAAACCAGGAGATTGCTTGGTTCAGGGTGCCTCATCAGAAGCACCCAAATTGATCTCAAGGTGTTTCCGTGTGATTGTGTCATGATTAAAAATTGCTTTAAGGATTGTTGGAGGTTAGGATTTTTCCTTTTATTTTTCTTTCTCTCAGGGAATTTTGTCCTATTTATTGCCTAAGAGAGGGTAACGACCAGTATTTAAGAGAAAAAGGAGTGGCCAAGGTGGGGGGAAAGCTCTCTTAGTCAGGGGGATTTTCTCTTGGAAAGGGCAGAGACACTGTGAGATTTTGGCTGAGGGGTGAGGGGCTGGTTTCATCCCACTCTCTCCGGCTCTCAGGACCAGAGCAGAACAGTTGAGTTGCTGCAACCCCAGGAAGAATTCACCAAGAAGTCCAGCCCCTTTACTTCTTCTTCCTTACAGTGAGTGAGTCTTTGCTTGTAAGAGAGGGACCTTATTACCACACAACCACGTTGGAAAGGACCCTCATCATCTACTCAGGTGCCTCAGGGGAAAAACCTGGGACCCCAACTCCTTACCCTCCCCCAAGGACGTCTCCCCAGCTGCGTGCAGCTGCTACAGCTGTGGAGTTTCTGCTGCATTTTGTTTGCCACCTGTGTGTGTCCACCTCTGCTGTTAAAACCACTGCTCCCAGGTTCAAACTACAGCCCATTTCACCATCCAGAGGGGCACCTCAACCAGCAGCCCCTGTGAGCTTGTAAAGGAAGCCCCATTCTATCTCTCTCCACAGCTGGGCTGCCATTACCCATGTGGAGAGAGATTGGTTGGTTGGTTGATTGGTTGGTTGATTTTTTGGTTGGTTTTTTAATGGGTTTTCGGTTTGTTTTTTTTTTTTTTTGATTTCTTTTCAGTCTCATTCTGACTCATGCATATTTTTAGCATCTCTTTTGACTCAGAAATCTGCAATATAACCACATCCTCTGTGAAGAAGGGTTTCTTTCAGTTAAATTTGAACTGACAGTTGCTAGTTTTGTTTCATATTCCTTGCTTCTTACTCCAGAAGATAAAAGAAAGTTCGCTTTATCTCAGTGCCACTCATGGTTTCATGATTTATTTGGATAACCACAGGATCATCCCATGACAGGGTTGTCTTGGGTTATGGAACAACAACAAAAAAAAGTGTATTCTATTTCATCTGTTGAAAGCAGTTGGGGAAATGTGGTTTTTTTCCTTATCTCTTGTAACTGCGTGGGAAGGGGGCAGATGCTTTCTGATAATGGCCCAGCTGTTAAAACTGGGTGGGGTAGTGTTCCTTATCTCTTTCATCGCTCATTCCCCCCTCCACGGGGAGATCGGCTGATAATGGCCCATTAAGGCTCCCCAATCACATGACACATTACATCATCCCATTGTGAGATGCTCCCCGCAGTGTTGGAGAGCGCCCGGACTTCCTACCTGGATAAAAGGGAGACTGAAAACACCAGAGAGTCAGTCCTCCACTGGATTCCTCAAAGGAAGACTGGACCCATCTCGCCATCACTGGACTTTTCTATGGGATCATCTCTACTCCACAGAATCACATCTGTTACTCCAGAAGGATTAATCTGGACTGCTTCTAACACCCTGACCAACAGGGTGTCAGGTCACCCTGACACTCTGTCAGGGGTTTTTAAGGTTTTTTTCCTGTTTGTTTTGTTTGCTTGTCTTTCTGTACTACTACATTTGTTTATTTTAATATTCCTAGTAAAGAACTGCTATTCCTATTCCCAAATCTTTGCCTGAAAGCCCTTAATTGCAAAATTATAGTAATTTGGAGGGAAGGGCAGTTACATTCTCCATTCCAGGGAAAACTTCAGTTTTCCCTGGCAGATACCTGTCTCTCTAAACCAAGACAGGGTGAAACAGTCCCAGTCATTTAGTAATTTCTTTTAAAAAAGCATCATACAAAAGCTGAATCCTATTCTTGACCATCCTTGCCACAATTCCCTTTACCCTTTCAGTTCCACTGTGCTATTTTAAAAGAGGGGGATACTAGAGTTGCAAACAACCAGCACATTCTGCATACATGAAATGCTGTCCATGTATCTCTGGTATGTTCTTTATGACAAGTCATTCATGGACTTCCACTGCAATTATTTTAGGTGGGGCAATAACGTGGTGACAATGGCTAGGGTTATATTATAGTCATTACTCTGAGTCATAGAACAAATCACTGCCTCTGCAAGTCTGAACACGAGAGGAATGAATCACTCAGACCAGAAGAGCTTCCTCTTCATTTTGCCTTGTTTGCCTCTTCCTTATTGGAGTGTTTTCAACTTATTGTACATTTGCTAGAAAAGAAAAAGCCTCTCTAAAACTGCTGGACTGAAAATGAAATATAGGATGGCTGCAGGCTATGTTTTTCTTTGCTGGGAAGCACTACTGTGATAATTGTTTCTACTATTCTGGAGAAACTACTACTCTGGAAAAATTAAAAACAAACAACAAAAAAAAAGACAAAACAAAAGACAAACTCCCAAACACCCTTTATTTGCTTGAACTTACCATAGAATATTGCTTGTAATTATAGAAGCCAACTGCACAACATCCTAATTTTACTTAACTGGCATATTTTAAAGCTACAAAACAATGAAAATAGAAAATTGACTCAGTGCGCAGGTTCTGGAGATGTTAAATTTCACTTCATAAGAAAGCTGTAAACTTTCATGCAATGTCTTTTCTTGTAATTCACTTCAGTTTTTTTTTTTCTTTTCTTTTTTTTTCTTCTATTGTAATATGGAAGTGTAGAAATACACAACAGCATTGGAAAGAAAACTTAGCTTTGCTTTTACTCTCAGTGCTGAGTTCTATCTGACACAAATGTTTCACAGTGAAAGATTATCAAGAGGTAGAGAGATCATATGTCTGTCTTATTTCTTAATGGCCACAGGGTTGAGGTTATTTTTTTATTAAGCTTTTTTTTTTTTTTTAAAGTGACTAGCAATTTTAAATGACAAATACTTTTGATCTCCCCAAACATTTAAGCAATGGTAGTCTATTGAAGAGACAAATCCTTTTCGAGATAAAAAATTATCCATTGTGGGTTTAAATTTAAACAGATTAGTAGTCCCCTCCAAATCAATTCAGCTTTAGTGAGTATTACAGAAAATTAAGCCATCTGTACATGCATAATGAGATGATTTACCTATATAATGTTCTGATATAGTAAGAGGAAAATTTATATTAAGTCAATGTTTATTTATTTGAATGTGAGCTGAGGATTATCTATTATAATACACATATATTATACAAGTTGATGTGATGACAGAATTGTTTTATGCCATAAATATCTAAAGGATCCAAATCTATGTATGCAGATAAAATACCAAGTAAGGCTCTGCAAAATTAAGAGTCAAGACTTTACATTCTCCATCCCACTTTACACCCTTCCTGTCCCATATGAAACACCTAGCCCCAGCTGTTTGAACCGTGACTCTGGTCACAGAAATCCTTCAGAAGTCTCCTAGGCCCTTCTCTAAGAAAGGTGATGTAGATGGAGGGTACTTGGCAAGAGGGGGCCTGGGACATGTTGCAACTAGTGGGGAATGCCTAAGGGACATTTTCCATCTAACACAGCTAACCACAACTGGAGGTCAGTCAGGAAATCAACTATCTCATCCAAAGCACCCAGTACTATGATGAATTTACTCTCAACTTTGATATTAGTCCTCTGCTGGCATCAGAATCCAGACTCTGCACTTAGTCTAGAAGAGTTCAAGCTCAAGAAAGATGAGGATGTGAAGATGATTTTAAGCTAAATTTGAACCTCCTTAGTCCTAAAATTGGTGCATATTGAAAGCTGTTTTAAGTTGCTTAGCTTCATTTGATCTAGCTAATCACCACTAGATAAGTTTCCTTTTCTGATACCTATTATAGTGGCTGACAGGATCACAGGTTCCACAGTACAGCTTTATAACAATGACTGATTTTGTGGCTTAAACTGGTTCAAAAGTTGCCAACAGCAGCAGAAGAACTATTCCAGGTAACGAGGAAGCCTACCAAAGTACACAGTTGCAGTGGAAAATGTGTATACATGCCATAGCACTTTGCCACTTCTGGAAAAATAGTTTAACTGTATTTGGTGCACTCTGTGCTTATATGAAAGAGTTATGCTAGGTTTTTTTCTACATGATCTCCACACACTCTGATGCTACTGAGTACCATGCTGGAGTGTAGTTTAGTTTTGCATTAAAGTGCTACTTCAGGTAATTTCTGAAGTCATGTAGTTGTACATATATATAAGTGCCATTACTTTTTGTCTCATTGCTTCATTGAGAAAGGAACCATTTAAATGTGGAACTATCTCTCCCATAATATAAAGATAGCATTTAAAACCTATGGGCCAGATTTGTCTATGTATTATGGCTATGTACTTTCAATGAGATCGCAGCATGCTTCACACTCTCCACACTGAGTAGAAGAGAAATGGAAAGTCCACTTGAGACCTGAAACTGAGAGTATGAAACTATAGAGAATTCCTAGTAGAAAATGCAGGATCAGCCACACAATCTGTCTTTTCACAGTCAGTTTTAGCTCTACCTCATTACAAAGAGATTGCTAACAACACAAACAGGACTGGAGACCTTTTTAATCATTAACAATCTTAAACGCCATATTTGTTTGGCGTGATTCATCTGATGTGTTCATTAAGCAGTGTAGAATCATGTAGCTGGATTCATAAGACAGAAGAACAGAATGGGGGATAGGTGCTAATAGTGCTGTTATCTTCTGAAATTTCATGAGGGAACTATGGAAAAAAGCAGAAAAACCTTAGCTTAAGGGCTGTGAATGGAGAAGGTTCTTCTTTATGTATGCCCTTTACATTATTCCCAAGGCAGATGTAAATGTTTGTGTTGTTTTGTGAAATGTATCACACGGCAGTAGAGGATAGCATATATGATATAGAAAAAAGAACAATAAAGAATCAGACTTTTTTTAAAATTTAGCCGGGTTAAGAGGATACTCAGTCAATCATAGAAAATGCTGGACTATCCAAAGCAACTGCTTACCAACATACAGTTGGGTCCTAATAACTGTGATCTCAATTTAGGGGCTTAAAATGGCAAGAAAACAGCAATGTGGGAATTTCTTTGAGACAGTCCAAACTTGAAACATTCACCTTACTTTCATGCTAATACCATTTTAGCCTGTAATCTGTTTTTTTTTTTTTTTATTTCTTCATTCCGGGGCAGGGCAGGGCTGGGGGGGTGGGGGGGGTGGGGAAGAGAAGCATTAGTATTTACACTCCAAAGGAGTAAAGCAGTATGTGCACACAGGGGTACAGAGAATTAAAAGAATTGCATCCATTTTTTTCAAGGCTTATGGAAGGCTAAATATGGATTTTTTTTTTTTGGAAGTTATTTTCAGGTTTTTATGACCAGAGCTGGTTTTACCTCTCTAGCTAACTCATTGTCAAAAAAATGAAACACAGAGTTTGGATCTGGGCATGATTTCAATGTTAGTGAAGATTCATATACATGCTCATTTCCATATGCTCATCTTTCTCCCCTCTCATAATGCACCTATGTCTGATTTTTTTTTTCCTTGAGTGGTTCCCCTAACTTAAATATTGATATTTTTTAAAAAATTTACAATAAACAGGACTACTATTTAGATTTTTTAAATGGTGTCAGGTTGAGACTGACTCAAGCAAGAATTTGAGTAACCTAATAATTTTAAACTACCCACCTCAGAAAAAATTAGTTTATTCAACCTTCTGCTTCTCTTTCACCCATCCAATAAACTCTGTCTTAAACAGATTTAATGTAAAGATTTAAGACCAATGAAGGAAATAATTTTTAAATGACTGCTAGATTTTTAATGGAGTTTTGTTATTGTTGTTTTGTTTCTCTTTTGAGGTGTTTACTTCAGGTTGTCTCTTACTTAACAGATACCCTTTTGTGATGCTCATTTCATAGAAGAAAACTCATTATTTTTCACCTTCTAGGATGTCAAGGGAGCTTCCAAAGGCTCTCTGGAGGAAGGGGGAAAGGATTTTCCATATGTCAGAAGCCACAGTGAACAGACAGATGACAAAGGAGTTTATCTTTCAAGTTTTCAGGGGTATGAGGATCAGTCTCCAAGGGGAAACCACCTATCAATATTTTCTATAGGAAGAAATAGGATTTGTTTCTCAAACTATGAGCATTAGATGGTCAATATTTAAGCCAGTGAATAAAAATATTATTCTGGACATAAAACTTTGGTGATGGTATTAATGCATGCATGATAGCAAGTACTAAAAAGTAATGATCTGATGAGACATGTAAGAGTATACAGTAGGTGGTTTTCTATCCTAGGCAGAGTAGGACATGCTGGAAGACCTTGATTTAATTCTTCTATCTATCAGTCTCTATGTGACCATAGGCAGAGTATTTCATCTTATAATGATTCACGGTTTTTAGTTCTGTGAATTTACTTTTATTCCATTTGGATTATGAAGTCCTTAAAAAGCAAATGCCTTACTCTGTGCTCTATAACAAAAAAGAATCTTAAGAACAATAATGTAATGAAGCTAAATTTTATCATTATGTAAGACTGATTTGGTCCAGTGAGTAGCATGATGAACTGTGAAGGGCATTAATGATGTTGCATATGGTCCAAAATCTTATGCAGAGGTCGACTGAACTCCTGGTATTTTCATGAAATTTTAGGGAGGAGGAATAATACATAGTTGCATTAAATTAAGGTAGAGAGATATTTTGCCAATTTGCAAGTTTCCATATAACACTGTAAAGAAAATTTTAAAAGCCCTTCCCTTGGAAGACTTTGAAAAATAACCAAATCACACAAAACTCTTTGTATGTGAAAATAGCCCAAAAAGAAGAGTTGCAATATTATCATAATAATTTCAAAGCAAGGATGAAGCTAGAAAGCCAAGTATTTCATAATGAATGCAGCATATAGCTTTTAAACAGGGCTAACATATGGACCACTAATGTAAATGTGAATGCAAATTAGATACTTTTTATTGCTTGAAATAAAGTGAGCGAAATACAAGCTTCAAAAAGCAAATTGTGTGGATTTAACTACCTGAGTGCCACAGAAATATTATTGTTCATACAATATTGCCATATGAGAGAAGGTAATGAAGCTAATTTAGGTAATTCTAGGGCAAGCTGACCTAGGTTATTTGAAGACAAACTGTATACTTTCTCTGGCATTTTTTCCCTGTTTTGTTTCCTGATCATGATTTGTTTAATCTTTTACTTCTACTTTCTGCTGAATTTGTCACCCAAAATTACCAGGCATCTCACTTTTAGATGTGGCATAGCTTTCTTTGGTTTTGAGATAAAGTGACACAACTGGTGCTGGTTGGAATTAGCAGTCGTTGGGAACTTCTTAACTCACAAAGCATGATTTAGCAGGTAATGTTCAGGGGCTTCAAGTGTCTTCTGGCTCAGGCAAATAGAGGGAGAAGATCAGAAGTTGCCCTAAACCTTGGAAATGCTGGTGGAACTTAGCTTTTCAGTAGCTCACATTTTGCACCCAGCTCTTCTCTGCAGTGACTAGTGGACAAACTGGAGGGTAGCATTTTCTTCATGAGCCACTACTCTTCACGTAAAAGCAGTAAGTTACTCTTGCTAAGAGGGAAAATTAAGGGGGTTTCCTATCAGTGAACAGTTGGCATGGCTCGCCCCAATGCAGCAACTATGTCATACCCTCACTGTGACCTGCAATTTGCAGGTTGTAGGAGCTGCTGCCAGGAGCTCTTGAGGGATAAGGTGCCAAAGGTGCTCATAGTTTAAGCAACACCAGCCAAGTGGGAGCCTGGGTGTTAAGACGTATCCACTCCTACTCCATTTCTTGCTTGCCCATCTTGGAGCAAAATCTTAGGCTCTTCCAGAAGAATCAAGTCATACATCCTGATCCATACCTTTCCCCTGTCAGACCATCTTTCCCTCATCTGGGGTCATCAACTATATTCCAAATTGCTGCTCCCTTGCAATGAAAGCCTCTCTTTAGCTCCCCTCACAGCCAGAATTGCCTTGCTCCCTCAGACATCTCAGCTGTTGACCACTTTAAACATGATAACATCTACATCCATTTACTGCTGATACATCTGCAGCTATTCTAAGCACTTCCCTGATGCCTTCCTACAACATTTGGAGATCTTCTTAGTGCTTTAGCAGCCTATGCTGTTTTTTAGCATTATTCCCATACTCAGGGCTCATGGTTACAATGAAGCCAATCCACTACAAGACCCACCTGGTTGCATTACATTCTCCTCAGTGCCATAACTTTGGGGAAGGGTGTACTGATCATAAACTACATTTTAACAAAAGAGGAAAATGGTTAAATGAGCTCATTTACATGTTTGCAAATCACTTGCCAATTTGCAAATATGTGAATTAGCACATTCTTAAATTTGCATAAATTCACACATAGAGCTGTGCAAGACTTGGCAGCTATAAAATAAAATTAAAAAAAACCCCAAACCTCCCAAAAATCAAAATAAAACAAAACATCAACAACAAAAGAATATTTAAAAAGTGCATTAATGGAAGTGCAAAAAGGAAAGGAAATATAAATTTCTTTGTGTTTATACACATTCATAATTGGGTAAACCAGAAATGATTCTGTTAGTACCAGTGGTACCCATTTATATAAGTCCTGAAACTGTGCTTCATGATTCAAAAATTGACTTGAGCTGCCTTCTTTCCTGGAAAACTATAAAAAACAGTTGCAAAGACTAGGAAGAAAAATTGTTGCAAAAAGGAAAATGTAGCACTTAGGCATTGGCTAGTGTCAGCAAAGTGTTTCAGAACACTTAGAAGATTTTCTACATTCTACACTGTTTCACACCAGTATTCCTCACCCTGGCTGTGCACTTGCACTCTTAAAATTATACTGATTAAAGCAAATGATGTTTCTAAATCATAATGATAACATTTAAATTGAACCTGAAGGACTTCCTGGACCGCTGATGCTGCACTCATGTTCATATGTAGGGTTTAGCTAGCAAGGTCACTGAGCTCAAGCGGCAGCCTGACTTGTTTTTGTTCACAGGAATCAAAGTAGCAAACAGGTGTGTGGTGTTTGCAGCTAGATTACTTCAGCTAGCAATTGGTCTTGTTTGGGACCACGTCTTCCTTTATCTTCAAAACTGTGTAGCAGCTTGAATTGGCAGCAGCACCTTCTTTACAGGATGGTAACCCTGAAGTATGTGATTACATGCTCACTTATTTGAGGGAAGGCTGCTTGCAGTTGGACAGCTAATACATACTCCTCATTGTCTATTCCTTCCCAAGTGCTGCTAGTTATCTCTCAGCAGAGAAAACTGGCTAACAATGTCAGTGCCAGTTATTTTATTAGGAGAGGTGTAGTCACCATGCATTGGCATGGCAGGGAGTGATGTATGGCACCTAAGGGATAGATTATGCTATTTCATGCTAACAGAATTGTAATTGTTGACAGTATATTCTACTTTACCTGCAAAGGTTGGATTAATAGCTACTAAAAAAGTATACTGTCACTCCCAAAAAAAGATAAGTTTGCTTGTCCCACATCCTGTTATTGTTACATCAGCTGCTCCCTTAATCAGTGGTTCTGACCTCTGTTTTCAGCAGATTTTTACAAGTTGAAAATTTAAGGGGTAGAGCTGTGTACAATGCAGTGATCTAATATCTGTGTAAAGGGTGACAGAGGCCTCTTCTTGAAAATGCCTTTTTATAAGCAGGTTTTTTTGATTGGAGCAAAAATGGTAGGTTTGGCTGGAAAATTTTGAACGTTAAAAGCTAGACAGAAAAATAAAGGAAGTAAAAGTAAAATTGCCTTGATTTTGCCAAACTGTATTATTTTACAGATTTTTTTTTTTTCATTATAGAAATCAAATAGTGCTTAGAAAAATTTAGGAAAGCAGGAGAACTATTAAATATTGCAGGTTCAATTTTAAAATTCAACTGAAGCATCTTCATTCTGAAATGCCTTGATACCACACATTCAGGGCCCTTGCTAAAGTTCTTTGGACCATTGCTTGCACTAGGTAAAAACAGTTGCAATGAGTTAGTCACTTGCTATTCCTGCTACAGAGGTAACAGGACTGCAACCAGACTTTCTGTTAGGAAGAATGTGATGGTATGATATATGGGGAAAAATGGTATTTCCAAAACAGCTGGAAAGATTTGTAGCCCTCAGAGTCTGAGAGGTTCTTCCCTTCCTGATTTAAATGTCAAACTCCACACTGAATATGTTTAGACAACAGCGTCACTGACTACTTTATAGACCTCAGTAATTAATCTCGTAATGCTCCCTTTAATGTGGATGACACAACTGGAAATCTATCCAGGTAGAGACAGCTTTGTCTCAGAAGTATAATCCTTCTGTCCCTGAAGCAACACATCAGTTATCTGACATTCTTCTTACATTTCTTCTTGTGAGAGTTGGCAACTCTTTCGGAATACAACCTGACACCCTCTTAGGGTGGTAGTAGCAGTCCAGATGAGATGGTCTTGTCGAAGCAGTGATCCTGTAGAGAAGGTCTGGTAGCCCTTGTCCTCTGGGAATCCAGTGGGGAAAGGGCCCTGTGCTGTCCCAAACCCTGGATTATATCCATGTGGAAATGCTTGGCTCCTCCCCCTGGGAGGAGCACCTCACAATGGACTGTTATCATTCTATGAGTCATGTAATGGGTCCTTGATGGCCCATTAAACAGAGATAGCTCCTGGGGGCGTTATCTATGAGTCATGTGGCAAGGCATTGATGAGCCATTAGCAGCAGATAAGGGAAAGACTGCCCCACCTGGTTTCAACAGCTCATGAAGATGGTGATAGAATACATACTTTGGGCACATCTTACATTTTAACCT
>VZUI01043072.1:0-200401 GCA_013401135.1 Cettia cetti
CCAGAAAAAAAAAAAGAAAAAAAAAAAAAAGGGGGGGGGGCAAAAAAAAAAGCAATGTCCTCCAGCCAGCAGGACAGGATTTGCTATGCTGCATTAAAACAGCTTCCTGAGTGATAGAGGCAAAACTTCCAGAGAGGTCTCCTCTAGCTGCAAGAAAAGGTGTTAATGTAAACACATCAGGCCTTGTGGACCCAATATGAGAAAAAGAAGAGTAAATAAGAATAAATTTGAGAGGTTTGAGGGTGAAGCATCTTCTACATCAAGCCTAGAGAGAAGTGATAGTAGTTATGTTGTTTTCCCCAAATAACAGAGAAAATAAACTTTGTTTTGGACCAAATGATTCCTGGCTTGTATGGATTCCCTGAATGGACAAAGGAAGCTGAAAGGTTTTTTAAATACATCTTTGGCAGCAGTTTTGGATGTTACAGAAACCAAGCAAGACATGGGGGACCAGGCCGGGCAGTACAAACGTGCTGTGGGTGTCCCCTGAGGCTGCTGCCAGGTCTGCTGGTGGCACCTCCGTGTCCCCGTTGGCCACATGTTCCACTGAGGGAGAACAGAAGGGAGGGGTGGCACCAGCTGTTGCCCAAGGAGTGGCACAAACCAGTGGTACTTCCAAGTTGTAGTTTTTATGCTTCAACGTTGGCCCTCAAAGGCGGTGCAAACAGGTGAGTTCTGGTTTTCCTGTGTCCCTCAGAGCTGTGGTTTGCTCACCACTACCATTGGACACTGCCAATGGTCTGCCCTACTTGGAACCTTGCCTTTAGGACAAGCACCTTCAGGGGCACTTTGCTGGTGGGGAAGCTGTGCTGGAGCCCTCGACACATTGTGTGTGTGCTGGAGAATGCTGTGAAGTGGCAGCAATGAGTTTCTGTGGGTGCGCTTAGTTCCAGTGAGCACTGCGGCCTTGGAGGACATAAAAGAATGTGTCCCTTCAACTTGGTTGTGATTTGATCATCTCCCAGTGTTGCTGCCCTTAAAAAATATAAACAATCCTTAGATCTTATACGATCTCTTAATGTCATAGACATGTACAGGTGTGCACAGCTTTATTTTATAAGATAAAAGGGGGAAGCAAATAACAAACCTGAATATTCAATTTTGCTAAATCAAGCTTTCTTGTGATAGGTTTGTTTTCCTTCATGTGCAGTCAGATGGTTTCTTAGCCAGTTTCTGTTCTCACTAATGCTGATAGAAAAACTTACACCTTCAATGAAAAAAAAATTCCTTTGTAGCAAGTAATTTTGTGTTTAATTATTAAATGCCAGTGTTTTTGTTAATGTTTTTGCAAGTACTCTTTCTGCAGGCATTAACAGTGTTATTGTGGCAATATGGTGTTATCTGCTACTTGTTCTTGATAGAGTTTATGTCTTGATAAACTTTTTAGGCAAGTTTCAGGTATCAGCTAAAGTAGATTCAGGGTTGGGAAAACAAACAAATGTCTTATATTTTCATTTGGAGCTGATCTCTTTTATCCACAATACGATGAAAATTTCAAGCAAGTTTCCAATTTGTGGTTCTGTCCTGAATTATTTCAGTCCCATCTTCTGAAACCCTGATTTAACACAGACCTTGCCAAAGAGATCAAGGAAAAGTGTACATAAATAATTTTCCATAGTGAACATGCTCTGCAAGGTATATTTTTTTGTTTTAATTTTAATTAACTGCATCTCAGTTGCAAATATTTGCAATGAAAATCTAATAAAGCTTGCTTGGGTTTGGTTTTCATTAACATTGCAAAACTAGGAACAAATGAATAAACATGCATAAAAGGATCATGAACTGTATTGAATGTACAAGGGATTACATCCAAGGCTTTGAGCTCCCTCAGATTTCTGAGCTGGCCTGGTTATGGTTTTGCAAATACTAGAACCTGGGACACATTTAAAGACACCATCCTAGGAAGTCAAATGGTTATAATAATAATAGGGAAACTTTCTTAGTATTAAGAGACTCTGCAGAATAATCTTAAAACTTTTGTCAGAAATTAGATCTAAACATGGAGAGAATTTGGGATGAAATTAAGAGAGGGCAAACCCCAGGGACTTTCAGCCTTGTTGGCCTTTGAGACTCAGACAATCACCTCAAGCCTTGCTGAAAAGTGGTGGTGTAAGGATTATAAAGGTGTAAGAATCATAGTATCCAGAGAAAAACCCAGGCTTTGCTTAAGTCAATTTTTTTAAAATTTTAGTAGGGACATGTTCCTGTAGATTTTTTTTTTTTCCCCTTGTGGCTTCATCACAGTGCTACCTGGGGAAGCCTTCACATATTTTTCTCTACTTCTGTTGCTATACGCTGTGGAAATACAGAGGCCACTTGAAATCCAAGGCAGCAGCATGTTTCTTTGTTAGTAGCCCTGCTTAACTTTGCATCAAGAACTCAAATGAGAATTTTTACAGCTGACTTTGAACCTCTAAGCTTCTGCCTTCATGCTGTTTAAAGCTTCTTGGCTGTTACTGCAAACCCACTGTCCTGGATTTAGTTTTGCTGTCTTTCACAGCTGTGTTTTAATATGTTCAAGATGAGAATTTCATTATGGAACCTTCAAATTTGTGGATTCTTAGCACAAATTCTAATAGTGATAGAAAATTAAAGTGTGCATACCTGAGGAACAGAAATAGTAGAGCCACCACGAAATGGGATGGTTGAAAGGAATAGGGTTGAGATTGTAGAAGCAGTTTGAATACACACAATTGCCTTTCAAGTGACTTGATGTGGTTGTGCCTGTTTTCCCTTTACAAACATTTATGCTTTTGAATTGGCATTAATGTTAATGGAAAGCAAATTCTGAAATCACATGTGTGATTACTTACCAGAGCTGAATTTCAAATACCATGCATTCTACTTGTAGGAAAAAAACATTGCCAAATGTCAAAAAACTTTCAGGTGTGGATAGAATTGTATTCCATGTCACAGGTCCAAAGATTTTGCTTATTTCACCCTCCTTCTCAACACATTCTTGTGCTTGTCCAAAGAAATATACAGGTTAATACACTACAAAGAAGTTTCTATTTCGTTTGGACCTCTGGAACCCCATTTGTTTATTTGCAGGGCTTCCTCTACAATAGAAACCAAGGAGCTCTTCATTTCTCCATGGCAGTCAGGTAAAGGTCAACTAAAGCTGTGTTTAATTTATGGGGATCCATGATTTTGCTTCACTCTTCATGAACCTTGAACTTAGAGGCACTGAGCTCTTTCCAGAATTTGCTCTGGTGCCATTATGCTCAATGAAAGACCTTCCTTGAATTTTTGGGCATTGGGTCAATATTTTGAGCTGCTTCTGCTTCCTTCCAGTCCATTTTCTTTACCTAATTATTAAGTGGCTTCATTTTAGCATTATCATATTTGAGAAAGGCACTAAATAAATGAAAATAATAACCCTGCATTTTCCTAAGTTTTTCCAGATATATTAATTTCAGAGGAATAATGAGGCATAATGAAATTGTAGTTAATGCCTCCCTTTAAATATGATAATGAATATATTGTGATTGCTTTAAAGAGTGTGTGAAATACCTGTTTCGAGGTCAGAATGCATTTCTTTAATCTGAGGAACTTGGTTAAGTTGTTTTACTCTAATCCTCTGCAGAGGTTAAATGCAGTGTGCACCAGGGTAAAATGATGAGACATCACATTTGGACTCACTCCCACAGCCCTTAGTGCTGGTTAAGGTGCAGTTACTGTAGCTCAATAATCGTGACAATTTCCCAGTGCTCAGCACACCTTGATACCAAATTCTTCCACATGCATGAGTGTAGCTGTGGAAGGCCTGTCCAGCTGGGCACATCTAGGTCAGAACAGCAGTGGAAAAATACTAGCATTGTTTTTTCACATAATGTACTTTTTTAAAGGCTCTCTGCATCTTGATTTGTGTGCAGGCCTTTAGCCTCAAAAGAATCAATCCTTGGCTTCCCATTCACTCAGATATTTGCCTACACATGACCCTGGGCTTGGAATTTATTTTTTTTTAATAAAAAAAATCTAAAACCAATGTGATGTAGAAGTGACTTAATTTGGAATAAGTCTACTTTAAGGTACAGGCCATATGTTTAAGATATGCAAATATATGAAAAATAAACACCCCCATGCTCGGTGGCCTGGGGAGAGGGCACCTATTCCTTTTTTCCCTGGAAACTGAACTATATTTCCAAAACTCTTTCTATGTATAAGATGGACACTTGGAGCACCTCAACAGTATTATCACTTTTTAAACTTTTGGTTTTTCACCTCCTTGGCATACACAAAAGGTGGTTGTCTTGGTTGGCTCCAATGGTTTCAAAGCTGTTAGGATGCACTCTAGATATCCCACTACCCCCCTGCTGGAGGATATCTTTCTGTAACCACAGACTGCTGCAAAATTAAATTTAATCCTGTTGCAGCTGGATCTTCAAAGGCAAACATATTTAAAGAACCTTTGGTTCTTCACCAAGGTATTTGCAAAAAGATTTCTCAAACTGCTGTAAGGATGAGCTAAGGAGAAGTCTAACCAGTGACCTAACTGTATTTATTTACATTTTAATGCTCCTAACGTGATTTGATGGCACAATGTTTAATAAGCAGCAGCAGTTTGAATTTCCTGGCTCGCCTGCCTGAGCTGTGGATATTGGCCTGTTACACTGTGTAATGAAATGAAATGAAATGAAATGAAACCCGAGCTGAGGCATCAGTGCTGGGATCTGTCACTCCTGCTGGGGCTGGGGGAGGAGGGCACTGACTCATGATGCTGAGCAGCTTTCATATCAAGAATGTGTTACAGACATTACTCAATGCTCATCAAAAAAAAAAGATAGAGTTTTAGAAGAAGATGTGGCTGATTTGCTTGTAAAACAGGCAGCAGTGCAAATCACAGCACTGGTGCCTTGTGAAGGGTTCAGTGATTGAGATAAAGCAATTCTGGAAGGACAGTGTAGATGTAAGGTAGCTAATTATTTGTCTGTAATAGCTCTGTCCTGTGATGATACAGGATGGAATGTTTTCAAAATTGTTCAGTTGTACCACTTCTTTCCTAGAGGCAGAAAACATCATTTGGTGTAGCAATTTGGGATATTTTTTCATGTCTTACCTCCTTCTCGTGCTTTCAGGTGAAAGGAAGAGAGATGTCAAATGTTATCTTCTGTAGGAACTGAAAGATGACAACATTTGGATCTGGTAAACTGCTCATTACCTTGTTTATTGTGTCAGCAAATTTGTGGACATTTGGCATCTTTTTCTGACTTGAACTTGGAGCCCTGTACAGTTGGATTGTGTTGAAATAATAGCTTTCTGAATTAAATGTGAAATAAGGAGTTCAGTAAGAAATGATGAGGCTAACTCCATCGGGTTGTCTTATCTCTTGCTTGGATTTTGTTTGATTTATGAGGACTGGTCATCAGCTAACCCAGCAAATCAACAATGAATCTTTGTTCCATCTATCTTATATCTACATCCTAACATCTGTTTTGTACCCTCTCTAGAAGTATGCTAATGGCAGATATCTTACATCCATGGAGAGACTGAAGCCTGGGGGAGGATGATGATCTTTCCAAAGTGATATACCAAACTAATAGCCAGATAAAATGCATGCTTTATTCACATATTTGGTTGTTAAAAGTTCAGTGCTGAAGCAGTTGTGGAAAGTGTTGTTGTTTTCTATGCAGAGGATTATAAATTACATTTTTGTTACAAGATTAGCCAGAGTAGCCTTGTGATTTATGCATCACATCTATGAGCCAAGTTCTGGGAAGAGTGAGGTTAAAAATAGGGCAGCAATAATGAAAAAATGGAAGTAATACGGGTAAGGAAAATGTTATATAAAAATTCAATAAAAGACGATAAAAGAAATTTAGGAGATGGCCAGATTTGATTTAATAACCAGGAAAAAAAAGGATCTCCTTTCTTTTTTGGTCATCATCCCCTTTATGCTTTTTCCATGTTGAAAGTTGTTTTATAGCATACAGTGCTCTAACTGTGATGCATTTCACTTTGTGTGGTTGGGGGTTCCAGCCATCCCCAGCCCCTCCACAGGCATCATTTTTTGCTGTGGACGACACAGCACTCACATGTTGAAAGAAGCCACATTGAACCAAAGGACCCTGATGTGCTGGTAGAAACGGCTCAGCCCTCTTTTTAGCTTCTGTGAACATATTTCCTTGTGTTGTACTTATTCTGTGGTACTTCTTTTGGGGGAAAACCAAAAGAGAATAGGAAAGAAGCCATAGGGCTGTGGATTCCCTGTTTCAAAGTGTTCATGTTGTTCTGGAGCAGTAACTTGCTTTGTGTGTGCAGGTGATCCTGCCTCTCTCAGATGTGAGACACAGAAATCTGCTGTGATGATGCTCTGCAGGCAGAACTTCATGCAAAGATAACTCCTGCTGATACAGGGTGACAAGGTGAACTGTCTTTGGGGCTTGTTTTTACTGTTCTCAAGCTCAGCTGACTGATATAAAAGGAGGAAGAGAACACCTGAAGTAAACAAACATGGGCTTGGCTATAAGCAGGAGATGACGGCCTTTGGCAAATCAATAGAAGCTTTGCTTGTTGTAATTCCATAAGGAATTGTTCACACTGGACAAGATACCTTGACAGGAAGCATATTTTTAAAAAATATAAACCCAGGGCCATTAAGATCTAGACATATGGTAAGACTGTATCAAGCCAGATCCTACTCTTCCCTGAGAACTCCTGAGACCCTGCTCCATTCAGGAGGGCACACAACTTTACTCTCCATTCCTATACTTCCCAGTTCCTGGATTGCAGAACTGATTTCTGCTGGTACATTTTGGGATTAGTATAATTAGAAACGTTTTTCAGGAGCTCCTTCCATCAATCCTTTTATATTATAAGTGGGTGTGCTTATTGACTGGAGTTAGTCACTGACTTCTCCCATGTTTTGCTCAGCAAGGCAAGGCAGTGATGCAGCTGCTGCCTGCTGTCAGAGGGACAATTGTCAGAAGTTGATTTGCTCATCTGCTCACAACTAAACAATTCTAGGATGGCTCAGGATGAATTTTCAATGACTTTACCATCTCTGCATTCTTTCTTCCTTCTTTATAACTATTTTCACAGTTCCTATTCTGTGACAACCAGCTCCAGTAACATTCCTTATTTTCTTCTAATTTAGTATAAATTCCTTTACAGATTTTTATGATGCAGATCATTGCTTTTGTGATTCTGTAAGCATAAAACCAAATACAGTTATGCTGGTAGAAATATTTCTGAAGCTGAAGAACCACTTTCCCTTGTTTAAGTTAAATTGGAAAAAAATACCACCCCATCACCTTGTGTACTCTGTATGAATGCTAATAATAGAGTTCAGATTGAAGAAGTTGCTCTGGAGACTAGTAAATGGAGAAGCTCTGTGAGAGATTGTTGAATTTTTTTTAATTTTTTTTTTTTTTTTTTGTTTCAAACATGTAAAGGAATCACAGATGCAGCCAGTTGAGTTCTAGTAGCAAAACTGTATGAAAAACATATTATGAGTTGAGAGAATGAGTGTTTCTGTTTGGTAAAGTGATGGCCTATAGTTGTGACCAAAGAATATTTCTCCTGTTGTTTCATCCCTCCTGTATTCAAAGAATAGGAGGGTTTCTGGGACTCCAGTTTCCCTGAATATTGCACTGTTCTTCCAGTGCCTATTCAATAAAGTCTCATGCTTCCCCAAAGTGATGGATTATTGCACATGTGCTGTTGATTTCTGGATATGGAACAGTCCTTGGCAGAAGCATTCAATATATTGCATATGTGCCCTGTGAGGGTATGCATGTCTGTAGTCAGTCTAGGGTTTCTGCCAGGAAAAGGCTGCCTCATGTCTGGAAACCCCAGACAAATTCCTTACAATTCATCCAGATGAGATTAGAAATGGGGAAAAAATAATATTGTAAATTCTTAGAAAAATAAGCCCACAGGAGACTTGAAGATGTTACCTGTTGTGCCTCCTTGATGGAAAATGATGTCAGTTATGCCTATGACATTCCTAATTAAAATTTTGTAACCTGTCCTAAAAGACCTCCTGGAAAATTTTCTCTAGATAGAACTTCCCTGGGCAGCTCTTTGAAAGTTTAACTGTTCTTAGTTTAGAAAGCTTTTTTCCTGAAGTTTAACTCTAGCCATATCTATAGACCTGTTTTCATAGATCATGTTTTTCTGGGTTTGAAAATTCTAATGGCTTTCTCTTTGTCTGGTCCCAGTTTCTGTCCTGTAGTCAATCACACAAGAGAAGGGACAGGGATGGACTCAAACCTCTGCTTTGTGAGTCCGTGAAGCCTCTTTATGTATCACAGTTGTCTTCTTGTGGTTTTTTTTTTTTTTACTTCAGAATGGCATCATTGATTCATATTGATTTTGGAATCCCCTGTAAACTTTCTGAATTTTAATCTTGTCTTCCAAAGTAGTGGCAGACTTTCTACACCATGTTACTTGCCTTTAATAATGTGTGCTCTTCCATCAACAAGTCATCAGTGATGGATTTTCAGGGCAATGGCATCTAGAGTTGTTTGTGCAGCCCTGTTTGATACTTCTCTCCACTTTGGCAACATGCAGGTCAATAATCTGCAGGCTAAATTTTGTTTGTCATATGGTAGTTTGACATAGACCAATTCCCTTTGTTTGCATACAAGGACATCAGGGCAGCATTCAGTGTTTTAAGTCAGAGCTTTTTATTTTGTTACAGAAAGAAATTGGACTGGTTTGATAAAATTTGCTTTGAAAAAAATCTATGTTGGCTGCTCATAATCTTGTTTTATTCCAGGTGGTTACGAATGAATTGTTTGTTCGCTATTTTTTCCAGGAAGCTGCAGCTAAGCTGCCTAGCCTATAATTTTCTTGCTCCTCAATTTCTTCTTTTTGATAGAAGGCATTAACTCTCCTTTTCTGCTTTTCAGTGGCCTTACCTGTCCCCCCCAAATTCTTGGAAATAGCTGCTTCAACCAGTTGCTTAGGTAAAAAGGGATATGTGATATCCCTAGGATTACACCAGAAAAATATCTGACTCTATAATCAAATTATCATCTTAACACAAAAAAAAAGCCCTGCTAAATCCCGACAATTGGCTCTGTGTGAGTTCAGGCATTTTGCAATTTCTCCTTCAGCAATCTCAAAGTGGAGTGTGATAGCATAAGAAGTTGGAGGAAGAGCACAGTCTGCCTGATGAATAAGCTGCCTCCTCCCTTTGTCTCCTGCAGACCATCTCGTTGCCTTTAATAGCTTGCCTTATATTTCAGTAGTTTCCATGGCAGCTAATAATTTATTATTGAGCTAAGTAATAATTGCTTTATAATTATAAATCCAAGCAGCATGCTGGCACATCTATCTGAAAACTTAGGCACTAATTCCTTTCATATTGATCTTCCTCCCTACTTGATCTTTTTGAATTCATGAATTGTTTTATCTCACCTCTTAACAGTGAGTAAAACTAATCTAAAGCTTTTGTGTTGTAACCCCCTTTTGAATTCTGCTGTTGCAAAGCCTCCCTGACCAGCACAGCACCAGATATAAGCCCCTTTGAATGCTTTCATCTAAATCCAGCAGAAGAAGCTGCTTTGAGCATGCCTTTGCCCTTAAATTTGTGTTTTCTCTGCCTTTTCTTAAACGATTTCATGATAGAAATTACAAAAATGTGATCATAGTAATAAATGTGCTTTTATTTACATATATAAATATTTAGTATTAACAGAAAACATGCATATGGAAAATAATTTTCTTTTCAAAATTTAAACAAAAATTTTCAGTGGGAACTATCCCAAATACCAACAAAAAGCAGGCACTGATTTTGTTGCTGATATGTCTTTATGTTTCCTGTGTGCCTGTACAATCAATTCTCTATTGCTCCCAGCCTAAATGTGAGTTTTAGCATCTGTACTCTTTGTTCTGGATTCATGAATTTCTTGGCTCATGACTGGGATCATTGGGTTGGGAGGTAACACAAATAATAAAAATAATCATAAATAGAGTAGGATATTGATGTGGCTGAAAATTGAAATATTCACTTTTTGCAAATGACAGAAATAGTTTTTCCAACAGAGTAATATTTTCAGATAGGCTAAGATGTTGATAAATGCAGGTATTTTCCTACGTGAGAAGTGCATTTCTTATGCCAAACTGAGAACCTTTTTAATTTAGTAACACTCCTATGGAGCCTGTGCAAAGCTTAGTGATAATGCAATAAATCAAACAGTTTTGTTACACTGTATAGTTCTCACACATTAGATGACTATTTAATCTTTGCAAAATCCCAGTCTTTAAAAAGTAAAAGAAAGGCAAGCAAAGCTTGCAACAGATTTTTTTTTTTTGGTTTTCCTCAGAGTCAAATTTCCTGCCTGTTTAAAAGCCACAGTTCCTGCCATACTATTAGACCATTAGGTTTAAAATTGGAGTGTTCCTAGGTAAATAGGGACAACAAAATAGTTTCCATGACTGCATCTGCCTTGGGCATATGCACAGACCACTGCCAAGGCAGTGTAACCTAATGTATCTCCTGTATTTGAACTGTTCTCCTAAGGATGCTGAGATGCTCTAGACACAGTTGTTCCTTATCCTCACTTATTTGGAGATTAATCTTGCTTTAGGAGACACTGTACTCCACTGCTTGGCAGGGTGTCAGTTTTGTCACTGTGTGATTAGGCTAAAGTATTCAGTTAAGGAAGAAACAAAAGCAGTCTAGTCAACAGTTCAGTAGTTATAAATCTGGATGTACTGCATAATAAAAATAAAACAAGTGAATATAGGCTTCATCTTTTTCTAAATTGATGGGATTTTTTCATACCTGCATGAAAGAATAAGGTCTGCTTTCCTTGTTAAAGATCTTCACAGTAGTTTCCCCTGGAGGCATTTTAGATGGCTCTCCAGGTAAATAACATAAAACCTTTCTGAATATTTTTTCGTGCTGCTTCATAGAGAGTTCAAGTAAATATTTTCAGTTGGGTGCTAGTATGTAGCTACACAAATCTTTTCTAGAAGGAGGCTTTGGATTTCAAGGTATATATGATTGTTGTATTACTTGCTGCATATTCATTTTGCAAGGCACACATGGATGCATACCTCTGCTTTGGTAACTTTTCCCCTGGTGTACAATTTTATGGAGACTTGTAGGTATGATGTGGGTGTACAGAAAATTTATTGAAACTGTTTCTTTATTGTTCTATACCTGCATGGCAGTTCATGTCTCTGACCTATTGCTCTTTGCTGGTGGCAGCTCAGGGAGTTTTAAACATCAAAGGGAGTTTTAAACATCATTTGTGTAGCTAAGAGTTTAGAATTGCCCAGACTTGCTAGTCAACTCAATTCCTTACCTAACAAACTAGAAGGTAAATACATCTGGGCCTTTGACCCTAAGTTATGGTCAAACACCCCACCCTGGGCTATTTGCTGCCATTGCAGGTGCTCCTGTAGTTTGGGCTCAAGGAAGCCAGGTCTGGTAGCACAAGATTTGCTGACAAACACCCAGGGAGGAGTTGGGATCAGGCACATCCAGAGCCTTGCTGGCGTGGCTGGGCGGAGCTGCCCAGAGATTGTTCCGCTCACTGCTGCTACCAGTGCTGAACCGAGCTCTCACAGCGGGTTTCCCACTACCACGTCAGTGAATTTTTATTTTTGTGAGGCTACTTTTTGTTTATTACTGTGCTCCAAAGCTTCACCCTGACTCTACTCCTTGTCCCAAGTGACTAAAGGGGATGTTCATTCAGGGTCACCACTCAGCCTCTGTGTCTCTAGCTGCTCATAGCTTTCTTTTTTGATGCACAGCAAAAGCAGATGGATGGCATCACTGCTCCACTCATTAAGCTACACACATATCTTATGTCTTTTCAAAGTGCTGGTTCCTTTTTTAATCATTAACACTTATTTCCTTCTGGTGCTTTCTTCTCTATTGGCTGTAAAGACTGTTTTTTCATGTCACATTTTAATTTTGCTGTTAACAGGCCCAGTTGGAAAAAAAGCTTTTGTAACAGTGATAAAAAAAATGTGTGCAAGACAGCACAAATGATGTGCAAGCTTATTCCATGAGGTTTGCTTAATTGAAGAAAAATAAATTTATTATCTTGCAATTACTGTGGCTTGTATATGTAAACAGCTTCTCAGCAAGTTTAGCAGCTCGACTCAACATGCTGCTTTCGACTTGGCACCAGGTTTTATTTCACTGTATCTTAAAAGCTTCTTGGAGGAGTTTCCCTCCTGATTCTCTGGGGTCCTTGATATACAGACAAGATACCATGACAGGATCTTTCAAATTCTTCCACAGAAAACTCAGATAGGATCATTGAGACAGAATAGCAAAACAAATAAGAATGCTAGTGACTAAAATGCAGCTTAAAATGTTTTCCTTTTTCAATTCAGGGTATAATTTTGTTCTATGAGATGACTCCTAATTGATAGCACTGATTAGCTTTCTTTTATTGTTATTATTTTCATAAGAGGAGAAGCACATGGAATAGAAGAAATCACTCACTTGGGACTATGGGAAGAAGCATTGTTGAAATGTGAAACTGTTGTTGGAGCTTGGCAGGCTCATTCTGCCATAATTACCCCATTGACCCACAAGTGAACTTTACTTTTCAAAGAAACAATTTTGGAATGTTTCCTGGGGAACGTTTTGCTGTTGATGTGTGAGCATACAGTGCAAGATGCTAAAGAAATATCCAAACTTGTCACTAAATGATCTTCCAGTCTGCAGATGTCTTGCAAGGATGAGCTAAAAATGCTGAAGCATGAATATTTTTTACCTAGGCCTTTCAAGAAATTCTTAATATTTCTGAAGAGTAGACTTTTTGTGGCTACTCAGATTTGCATTTTATGTTAGCAAAGAAGCCTTTCAAAATACAATCCATAGAAAAGGAATAATCCTGATAATTCAAAGATGAATTATATTTGATTAATTTTATAAATTTAATTATGTTATAATTCAATAAAAATGGGCTAATGTAGTGGTAGTTCATTAAATGGAAAAAAAAACTTTATATACGAATGGCTTAATTCAGGAATTAATTGCTAATCCTTCTTCTTTGTAACAATTCAAATTTCTTTCTTCCTTGACATGGTTTTGATAAGGTAGCTGTGGATATTCTTTAGTGCTGCTTATGGTGACACCTTTTGCTAAACTAATTTTTAGAATTTATCATAAATATGAATGTTGGCATTAAATTCTCCTCTATGGGAAAGGTGGCAGAAGGAAAAAATGTTTCTGAATTACTGAAGGTTCATCTTGAATACACTTCCCAGCATTCAAATTTCTTCATGTTTTTTTTTTCTCAGAGTTTAAAAGATAATGTTTCTACAGACAAATACTCTTCTTCTTCAGAAATTGCAGCCCTTGTGTAACTTTCATTTCATTTCCCTGCCTGCACAATTAAAACACAAACTCAAGACCTTTTTCTCGACACTTCCATCTTCTATTTCTCATTATGCTTCTTGATGAGATTTTTAGGCTTCACAGAACACCGTCTAGGCAGCTAATCCGATGCAGTGCTAAGATCACAGCACTTCTTGTGTAATTCTTATTAGGTTAATCAAGAAACTTACTGAAGCAGGAGGTTTTTTAAGGCCTGCCAAATTTGAAGGATAGATCAAAGTTCACAGCCCTCTGACCCTTTTGCCCTAACTTGCCTCAGCAAAGTCTCCATGAATGGCCTTATTGTGAATATAGCAGCGTCCAGAGCCTGTACATTTGCAATTGTTTAGGCTTAGGAGGGGCATTGTGCTGCCACTGCTGAAATGCATTTTCTTCTCTTTCTGAAGTGTAAAGGTTTTCACCTCCATTGCCTATACAAGTGCTCTGGTCATCACAATAGCACTTAGGTGATCCTTGTTCCTGTCAGGCTGAGCACCCAGTTTTATGACAGAGTGTAATTAAATGGCTCAGAAGCCAACATTAGGGAAACAGCAGTGAAGAACAGGGGAAAAGCTTAATTTCCATATGGTCAGCCAAGCAAGGACAACAGCAGCATTGTGATCTGGAGTAGATAGTTTAAGCACTATTAAAGAGACATCTATTCTTTCAGTTGTCCCCTGAATGCTGCTGCACTTCTTTGAATATACTTCTTCATGGTCAAAACCTCTTCCCAACCCAAATGCTTTTTGCATGGCATGGCTTCTTTGGTGTTATTAATATAATAGCAAGGATTACTTTGAATAATAACACTGAACTTTGGAATGGAAATCAAGTAATTTAATTAAATGAGGCTTGACCCAGACAGGCCAAGGGAAATTTGGTAAGGTTGCCTTCATGACATTCTGATTTACTATGTTTTTTTCAGGGGAAATTGTAAAATGAAGATTGCAGTAGAATTGGGGTAGAAATAGTAATTGTCCCTCTAACAAGGGCCTGAATTTTTTTCGTAAATCCATTTGTGTTCATTGATTTTTAAATTTCTGAATTAATTTTCCCAAAAACCTCTGACTGCCAGGATTCAGCAATTTGCCTGTCAGAAAGGTTAAAAGGTTCTTGCAGCCATATATTCTTTGAATTGCCCACAGCAGCCATTTGAGTACTCAAATGTAGAACTTAACATCTTGGTTTCAGATGTGCACACTGTTACAGCCACTGTAGGGCTGAGTTGGTCTCTCTGTGCTCCCAGAGCCAGTGGGAATTTGGCTGAGTGTGAGAGATGTCTTTGGGATGAGTTATCAGGGTCTGTGTTCTTGCATCATCAAAAGAACACACTTAGAAGTTTGCAATATAGTCTGCAGAAATAGACAAGAGAGTATGTGAGCAGTGTGGGTTTATTTGGGAGTTTTTAGATGTATTTCTTACTGAATTAAAAGCAAGTGCTTGAGGACTACATAACACTTATTTCAAGAGCCGTTAACTCAAAAGTCCATGAGTCAATTCTTGTATAATGCTAAAATTATCAGCTATTTCTGAGAAAACCCTTACAACCTTTACTTAGAGTACATGAGCATGGTATCTGAAATTACAGGAGTTTATTAAAATAAAGTGAGAGATGTTCAGATCACCAATTAAAGTGTCAATTGATTAAAGCAGGGTGTTCGTTTACAGATCAAACAAAGCAGTTCAGGCAATTATGGTTCTCCCCCTTATTGCAGGAAAACATTTGAAACTCTGACAGGCAGTTGTTTACTCAACATGAGTATTAAATTCTCTAATCTTCAAATTTACAGAAAATCACTGTATCACCTGCAGGAAGTTCTCAAGATAAATACCCAGTGGGGTATTTTGGTACATTCAAGTTGCAGCCTGCTGCCTTTCAAAGAGAAAAAGTGAAAGGCAGGAGTGATAAAAAAGATGTCTTTGAGGGTTCTAAATTTTTTCTGCACAACTCTGTCTTGACTACAACTTAATTTTAAAATGCATCCTTTTGCCTGCCACAACCAAATCGATTTCCCCTCTATGTATAAAACAGAAGTGTCAGCTTTATTCAATCCTTATACGTGGAACATTTAGGTGTGTTACTGTTATAAGACAAAGTTTATTCTGGTGAATTGCATTAACAAAAGGGATGTGACGGGTACCACACAAGTGCACGCTGTCAGCTTGGGAAGGAGTGAATGTGCAGAAGAGAATATTGTCATCACTCACTGCAAAATAATGCAGAATATTCCTTTATTTATGGCTTGAAAAATGGACAGAGATCGTTAAATCTTTGTGTCAGTCAAGTCCTGATTTAAAACTCCAGTTGTACTCAAGGACTCAATTTTGTTATGACCTTACATCTTTTTCCTCTTTACAGCGCACACAGTGCCCAGGCTCCACTTAACCATTTTATTTTTTCTTATTCTTTCTTTGTGATTTTCTCTCTAAGTAAAAGCAAATAGGAGAAAACTTCTTTCCAGCAACTTTACTTTTCGTTTTTGTTACATCATTACCATTTTCACAGTTGTAATTCCATGGCGTTTCTTCCTGCCATAATCTCACTTGCCTAGCCAGCGGAGCCAAATGGGATTTACCAATTTACTTCTGGAAACTAAATGGCCTAATGTTCCTCCCTGGTTATCTACCCTTTCAGCTGGTGGGATATATGCTCTGCCTTCTGCCTGCTTAGTGCCCTGCAGATAAATTTGAGCAGAATTTCTTTAGCTGTCAGAGTGATGGATGGGCGGTACAGTGGAGCCTGCTCAGCCAGAGCAAGTGGCTGCCTTTGCCATCCATCACTCTTCCTGCTGTCAGCCCCTTGATCAGGGCTGCAGAGCAGGTTCAGGCTTTGTCTAGGTCACAGTGCCACAGAAAAACAATTAGTTTGTCAAGGATATACATATTTTAGCATGTGGAGATTTGACATCTGAAATGCTGTTGTGTTCTGCATTTGATAAATCAGATTTTTTGCTTTGTTTTGAAGTAGGAGCTTTGTGCTCAGGGGAGACTGAGTGTGTCACACACTGGGTATTCTTGTAGTTATAATTGCGCATGGTGGGAAGGAAAAGTGTGTGAGAAAATGGAGAAGGAGCATTTGATACCTGAACATTGGAGGCAGATGTAGATTTTAAAATGGCTGTTAAAACCAGCTCTGGCCTTTTAAAGCATTTAGGATCTTTCCTACCAGTAATTTTAGTAACTCTGATTCTTTGGGGGTTTTATGTCATTCTCTGGCTTGATTTGTTGGCTTTTTCAACTCACCAACTATTTGTGAAATAGGAAAATACCAGACTAAATTGAAGTATTTCTTCTTACTTGTGTAGTATTTCACAAAGGCTTGTGTTTCTCTGTATTTCATTACATTTCATGTGTTCAGCTGGTAACTTAAGTTTCTGCTCTTAAATGCTGGGTGGGATTTTTAACTCAGACCATTCCTTAACTCCTGCTGATGACCTTATTTTTTTTTTTTCTTTGCATTTAGAGATGCTGGGAAGAAGAACGGAGAGACACACAACAACTCATTTAACTGGCAGTGAACCAGGGTTAGCTGCTAGAATATTCTTTGTCTGCCAGTGGTTTTTACTGTTTTTTGAGGGACTTTTCCAAAGTTGAGCAGGAAGGGATTGCAGATGTACCCAGGTTCTGCTGGAGACAGCCCCACAGGAGTGCTGCCCACTGCTGAATGTGTGGCTTGGCTCTGGGGAGAGCTGGCTGTTGTCACCTGCTGGAGGATGCCTGAAGCCTGGGGTCATGCTGAGAAGGAGAAACACTTGTGCTATGAACAAGACTGCAAACCTGCTTTTTGGGCATGAATCACTCCAACAAAAGACAGTCACGGTAGCAGAGCCTTGAGATTGTCAAAGGGGTCACAAATGCCTGATGCCACCCCTGAGTGCACTGTGGGGTAAGGGAGAGCGGAGAGCCCCATGGCAGCATGAGTGGGACCATTTGTGCCTCCTTGGCAGAGCTGACACAGCACCTCCTGACCCAAAACAGGATGCACATCTTGGTCCTTCTGTCCCCAGAGTTGTCATTCAGGACTTTGTATGGCAGCACCCACTGCCTGTGAACTGAACAATCTGCTTGTGTGCACAGGTATAAACCAGTTATCTATGGCAAGTGCTCTGGTACTGAAGTAAAAGTAAATTTCCAAAAGTACATTCATCATGTCTAGTATTTCAATGTCTGAAGAAGGTGTTGCAGTAACTTGCAATTTAAATGGCCTAGCAAATAAAAATCAGGTTGTGCTCTTAAGTGGGAAAGATATTTAAAACCACAGTCTTCTTCCTGAGCAGCTCGTGTGGCACAGTGAAACTCTGTGGAGACAAAGTGACTGTGTTCTGGGTGTGCTGAGAGAGTGCAGAAATAACTCTGCTCCTTGTTCACTAATATTCCTGTTATCTATCACCAGCCACTCTCTGTCAGCTGGAGCTATTGTGCTCACAGGATTGTTTTCTTAGAAGTCTGCTACATATTTATGTTCAAGTGAGAAGGATTTCTTCCTGGAGCTCTTACCAGTGGGATCGGTAGGGGAAAATAAATCTTTGCCAAATTTGTGTTTTTCACATTTTCAAGTGATCAGTTACATTTATCAAGTTTCTGGATAAATGCAGGTTATCTTCAGCTGAGTAAAAATCATAATGCTTCTCCTCCATAGCTAGGGCAGGAGTTATTTCTGTGTGGATGTTGTGCAGACAGCTGCCTGGATGGCTGTGAGAAAGATGGCATAGCTCAGGCTATGTTGACATATTTAGAAGGAATTAAGCTCTCTCCACACATCTGTGTTTCAATAACATTTCTTTTTCCAGTGTTTCTTTGCACAGTGGAACAAATCAGAAAGCTGAAGGCAACAGAGGATCTTTTTCTAGCAACAGTGTGTTTCCTAGTCCTGTTCCAAACCTTTCTGAGACAACTGCTTGTTACATTATCCTGTTCAAACCTATTATCCTGCTCTGTTTGATTTGTTGCTGTCCGGTGTCTCACGTGATGCATTTAAATCACAAGGTCTTCATGACATGAACTTTGGCTTGGATCTAGAAGTACAATATGCAAGTATAGAATAGACATAATTTACTTTCAGGAAAGAAGAAATTTGGCAGCTGGCTAGGAAAAGATGGAATTTCTGATTATTAGAATAACAGTAAAGGCAGGTTTTTGTTACTAAGCAAGCATATAGACATTTCTGTTAACATGCCCATAACAAGGTAGCTTGTCATACTAATTTAGTACCAGGAAAGAACCTACATTAATGTAGGTGAAAGTTGTGGAAGACATTTAGTGAAAGAAATTTAACCTGTTCCTGGTGTATTGAGAGAGAAAATGAGACTGTAATTCCAAAATGAATTAATAAATAAAAATCCCTGATGGTGGGGAGTAGTTAATTGCTTCTTGTTTCTCATAGTTAAAGGAAGTTTATAGAAATGGTGGATTGAAGGACTCTGAGGGAGTCCAAGAGGTGTTTTGGCTGTAACTTCCCCTCCTTTCAATAGGAGTGGAGAATCTGTGTTCTGGCAGAGGTACCAGGAGTATGAGGTCTGTATCTGTTATAGGAGCTGAAAGTCAAGCACCAAGTTGAGAGGTCACAACTCATGCAGTAAATATTTAAATATGCTTTAAAACAAGTGCCTCTGATTTTAAAGCCTTGTAACATCTTACAATAGTCAGACTGGATAATGATTCCTGTGTGCTTAACTCATCTTGAAAAGTACTGAGAGCTCAGCTGGCTTCTATTTTATCCTGTTGTGTGTCTGTTTGGTTGCTTCACAAGTGGGTGTTAAATCAGCTTTATAGGGAAACCAGGGCTAATATCCCTGAATTTCTGCTGCATAATCACCTGGGGCATTATGGTAACCTGGTAAGCAGGGTGTTCACATGGGCAGTGAAAGAATTTTCCATCTGGTTCCAGTGGTCATAAAGCCACATTAGAATAAATATAGTAACTGAGGGATAATACTGCCAAAGAAAGGGCAGTATTAAGGAGTAGATTACAAACCATTAAAGAAGGAAAAAAATTGTAAGAGGGGATAAGTATCCAATATAATAAGTGCAAGGTATGTGTTACTCAGTAGCTAGAGGCTGGGCTAGTTATCTGTAACGAGCCCCTGGAACTGCACAGTTATAAGCATCAGGTGTTTGGCATGTGGAGCTGAATTTTCCACCTTAAAATCACTTCAGTGTTTTAAAGCTAGAAAAGACCTCTACCGTCTTGTTCATGCCTTTGCTTTATCAAAGAAAACTGATGTATTCAGCCTAACATCTAATGTTTAACTTCATTTTCAGTATCAGTTGTTCTCTATCAGTCCTTGGCTAAGCCTGATAGTACCCAGTTCATTGTCAGGAGAGGTGAGATATAAAAGTAATGCAACTGATGTGTCCTATATATACTGACTTTTTGTGGCTCCCCCAGTTGCTCAAGAGCTTTTCTCTCCAGGGCCCTCATATGAACATGACCTTCTACAATGCTAAATATTAAAACAACTGTTTTAAGTTTCATGTTTTAGTTTTAAAAGCAAAGGAACAAAGTGGCAGTGGTGGCCAGCTGGCAGACTTGCATAGCAATGTGCAAACCTTTCCTCTTTAGACACAGCAGAATTTAAATTTGCACTTAAATCACGAGTCAGGATGAATTTAAGCCTATCCAAGAACTCATTTATGCACATCACAAAACCACCGCACAAATTGGTTTGGTACTTTTCATTTGGCAGTCATTCCTCCAGAGACATCCAGGACAGAAATAGCAAGGGTACTGCAGGCCAGATATTTGCTGGCAAAGCTGCCTGTGGTGGAAAACTTGTTCAGCACCTGCCTGTTTGTGCTCTGCCTGGCTGCCATAGCCTGTATTACACTATTGCATTTATAGGATGGGAATTGTCCACATTATTTAGAAAAATACTGGGTTTTGTTGTTTAATCTGAGCTAAAATTTTAAGTAAAATTTAAAGTGAGTGAGAAGACAGAAAAGAACAGCAGATCTGAATGGAATCACTGTTTTCAGAATCTTGTAATTTCTTGGGACACAAGCTTGGAGTTGATTGTGCCAATGCAGAGCACTTGTTCCTCTTTTCCAACTGAATAAATCTGAGTTAAGGTTGACAGGTCACCATGTGGGTGTGGAGATCTTGGAATTTAACAACTCATATCTTACTCATATTTTAAAAACTGGAATATTTGTTAATCAGCCTCTTTACTTCTACTTGCTCAAGTTCCTGTCTGATGATAACCCAAACGACTTTCAAGTGAACTGTCTGCTGTCAGGAAGAAATGTGAAATGTCAATTGATAGTAAAAACTGGAAAGTAGGTCAGGATGATCTTAAATCCTCCATAAGTCACCTGGTCAGTGTTGGGAGACAGAGTTTTGTGGCCTCATGAAAGAAATCTTGTACTCTTTAATGAAATTTTCTTTTAGTGAGACCCTGAATAAAGAGGCACTTTGTGCAACACGGAGACACCGTGATATTTGTTCCTCATGTAAAATATCTAAAATTGTGTTGTCAGTGGCACAGAAGAGAATGTGGGAAAGAATCAGGTTTTACCTACTGATTTTTATTTTTCCTGGAAAACTAATCTATCATTAAATGTTGCCTGGATAATTGATGAGATAGATGAGAGTCTCCTTTTATGCATATGCTCTCTCTGACACACAGGTGTGCTTCACCTTCTGGAGAGCTAGAACAGCTCCAGGAATTCCTCTTGTTGGCACTGATGGTAACATGTTCACTGACAAAAATATTAAGCCCAGCTTTGTAAAAATGCTTTAAACAAGTGTAGATTACCTTGGAAATAGAGAAGCCTGCAGCCAGCATTGATTACTGTACCAGCAAAGTCTCTTCACCAACCTCTGTGTAGGATCTGTTGCATGGAAATTGCAAACCTTTAATTCTTAAGGCTTTGCATCTCTCAGCAAATCTACCCTTGCAAAGTAAGACAAAATAGATTGGATATTCTTCACCTTATTTTTCAGTATATGTACAATCTGTAAGCAGTTTTAGTGTATATTAGGGGGGAAAAAAATGATTCATTTCAGAGAGAATTTTTTTTTTTTTAAAGCAGCCTCATTTGAAACTTTCTTGAAACATAGACTTATAATTAAAGAGGCCGAGGACCAGGGAGAATCATAGAATAGAACAAAATCATAGAATATGTTGAGATAGAAGGGACCCATCTGGATCATGGAGCCCAACTCCTGGCCTTGCACAGAACACTCCCACCACATGCCTGAGAGCATTGTCCAAACCCTTCTGAACTCAGAAATTACATGCACAAACCAAAACAAAGATAATCCCTAGAACCCCTCTATTTTTTGCCCTGTGTACATCAGAACTGTATTATGCTCAATGCAGAGCTCTCTTACAATAAAACAAGTGAGCAGTTTTTGTGTGCTATGTCCAGCTTGATGCTGCTCCCTGGAAGTGAACCTCATATTACCTCTAAAAGGCCTTGCTTTCCACAAGATCAGTTTGATCCAATTGTGTTAATCTGTGTTAGTCCCTCTGCTCTAATTGGCCCAGGGTTTTAAGGCTGATGATCAGCAGAGTTACTGCTCTTTATTGTACTTGGGAATTACTGCAGTGTTAGCCTGCTCCAGCAAGACTAGAAGATTTTAGCTGTAATTACTGCATGAAAGGCTGTAATTTGTAAAGACATATTGTCACACAGCTGGGGGAATACTCCCCCCAGCTGGACGCTCACCAGGCTGCTCTGGTTACCTCCTGCCACACAGCCTCCGGGTGTTTTATGATTCCTGCTGAAAAGTAGGAAAGATAGGCACTGCGGCTTCTCTGGTGTGCTCACAGGTCACAGGCTGTCTGTTCATTTACATAGAAATGGGACCTCTTGGTTCAGCTGCCATAACCTTCTGGAGACAGCACTGATCTCCAGGCCCAGCCTCTGCTGTCTTAGGCTGGAAAAGGATGCACTTTGTGGGGGAGCTCTGCGAGTTTAAAATTCAGAATTCCCTGAGATTTTAGGGTTACAAAAAGCCAACTCCTTTCTGTCTTAGTTATGCAAAAGTACAGATTAGTAAATCTGTGTACGTATTTATAGACTTTTAAATATTTTTTTTTTCTTTTTCCAGACCACAGTGCTGTGTGCTCAGGTTGCTGCAGAACCCAGGGTCCCTCCTTTGTCTGTATTTTTCTTTCTATATAATGAACTGCCCCCTAATATACAGCTACTTTCTCAAATTTGCCTCTGGTTTGCTCTCAGTTTCTTCAGAACTTTTTTGGAATCCTGCCTTTATGACTTTTAATTTGTTTCAGTAAGTGAACTTTTGAGGCAGAAAAAGTCAATGGAAACCCTTAATGACTTCCCAGGGAGGGGGATTGCAAACTCTCTATATAGACATACCTGGTATTTTGTGGAAATGTCTGTTGAGTTATGACCTACAATTACTGTAATTTTTGTTTGTATTACTATTTATTTCCACGGACTAGACTAACGACTTTTGTTTTATTCTCAGCTTTATATAATTGTTTGTTTTCTGTAAGAGAGGATGTTACACTAGGATTTTTGGGTAGGAATATTGTATTAGGTAACTGACTTTTTGTAATAGAAATACCTTTCTCAAAAGTGGTAACAATGTCTTACAGCTTTGCATTTGACTGTAGTGTGATGTGATACAGATTTTATAGTAAGGCTTCAAAGAGTTTCCATATCTGAATCATGTAGATGGGTACTTCAGTGAAACATTTTTCTGATATGTGAAAGCAGATGGAGAATTCTTGTTTTGTTTTCTTGCTTATAAAGGAAAAAGAATTCTGTTACCAGTAAATGATTGCATGAAGCTTATTCATGCTGTGGTTTGAGAAAGTACATGGAAAATATGTGATGGAGTTCCAGCTTTGAGTCCTGTAGCATATGTGGGTTAAGGGGTTCACCTGTAGGATTCCAATACAAAAACAGTGAACATGAAAAGAGAGAGGAAAAACAGATGAAGTATATACAGGAGAACAGATCATATTTGAGGGTCTTTTGAAGATGTCTGCCTTGGCTGGTTCTCCCATGTCTAGGTTAAGCTGAATTTTTTCCCCTTTCTCATCTTTCCAATGAGACATTAAGATGTCATTCCTGGCTCTTATAATTCAGGAATTTCTTCTTGTTGACTAGTCTGCTTTCTATTTCTGTCTCATGATAGAATGGTGCAATTGTTTCCTTCCTGGTGCATGACTTAGAATATACAAAATTCACATTGCTCTGCAGGAACATCTGTACTGATGCAAATGCATAAAAACACCAAGTGTGCCATGTAGCTGTTGGTGTCCTCTACTCCTTTGTGTCGCTGCAAGCTAAGATGAGGTTTCTTCCTGAAGTTACTGAGATACCTTTGAGAAATGAAATTTCTCCAGTAGTGTTCAAATCCAGATGTCTGTTTATTCCAGCTGAATGAATTATTACCACACTGCTCAATAGTTCCCTTTATTTTAGTGAGTCAGGCAGGCATCCACTTCTGGCTGATGTTTGCTCTTCTCTTGTTTGAATAAGGAGATCTGGTCACTCTAAATGGATGGCTACCCTGGGTCTGGCAGCTACGTTTATTTAATTATTTGTTTATATTTATAAGGAAAGATTTTGCTGTGGCATTCTTTCTTTGTTTTCCATGCAGAACTTGCAAGATTTCTCAAACTTAGTCCAAAAGTTCTGCTGTGGGGTATGTGTCTAAACAGCACATTTGATACAGTAAAACCTCACTATAACAGAGAGAAGGGTGAAGCACAGGACATGAAGGGTGCAATCCAGTCTGGCATGTGGCAACCTCCTCAAAGCTTTTATTTTTGACAAAAATTTAGGGAGTAGGACAAAGATAAGGAAATATCAAGTCTTGACAGTCTAACCTCTGACAGTTTTGGAATACTATGTGGGAAGATAAAGTGATTTGAAGTAGGAGTAGGAAATTCAAGAGTGCTGCAAATACAGGGGAGCAGATGAGGAAAAACTTTGGTAAGCAAAGCTTGGTGGTATCATATCACCAGACAACATCTTGGGAAATTATTTAGAAATCACCCAAGTGTCTGTGAGCTGGGAGAAATAATGTGTGCTAGTAAACATAACTCCTCAGTGTGTGAGAGGGCATATGCCTATCTAAAGGCACAGGCAAAATGTTTTATGCCTATACTGGGCATAACTGTGTGGTTGCACACGAAGAAGCTGCAATTGCTGAGCTCCTTTCAAGACCAGGCCTTGTGAACAGAGAAATGATGGTTATTTTGGCAGATTGTAAAGAGTGCACGAAGGCTATTGCCAGTGCCAGGACCAAACAGCACAAATGGTGTCAAAGAGAATTGAGCTATATATAAATAAAAGCATGTGTGTTTAGAGTGTAGATTTCACTAGTCTCCAGCATTCCTGCAAATTTCTTGGATCCTAAAACTTTGAATAGTGACAGTGTGGTCCACAAGTTACCTGGATTAGCAGTGAAAGCAGGAATATTCAGTGGGGCTCTAACTCAGCTGCATATCCAATCTCACTGGTTCAGCTGTCTTCCAATCCTGAACTCTGTGTCAAAATGGAAACTCTGAGGAAAAAACCCCTAAGAGTGTCATCTGTAATAAAACTTTCCAAAGTATTGTGTGTTAAATACAGGAGAAAAGGCTCTCACTCAGCTTGGCTCTGTGTGAGCTGGGCTGCCCTGGATGCCACAGAGCCATGCAGATACACAGCAGATGGAGAGGGACCAGAGGCAAGCAGTCAAGATAATAAAAGAAAATGCCAGCTATGAAAGCAAACATTTTTTTTTAGTCTGGAGTTGAAGAAGGCTGAAAAGATAATAATCTGGTTTTTCATGTCTTCTTGGGACAGGACAAGAACTGATGGGCTTAAATTAAAGTAAAAGAGATTAGGAGTTAGATAGGAAGAGAAGCTTTGCAATTGTTCAGGATAATTTGTCTCTGGAATGGGTTGCTTAGGGCTGCTGTGGAATCACTTCAACTTGGTGAGATTGGGTTTGACAGACATCTGCCAGGAGTGCCAAAGGTTCTGATGCCTGTGCCTGGGAGCAGTAAGGTGAGCTCTGGGACTACTTGAGCACCTTCTTGTTTCTTTGATATGCATCTTTGTATTTTCCTTCTCCAGTGCCTGTTTTCTGTGACTCCCTGCTATTCCAAAAAGAAATCTTATTTAAAATGTTTGTTTGATACCTACTTCAATCAACCAGCAGGAAAACAAATATAATGTCTGGTTTTGTGACAGAAGGAAAGTTAGCCTGAGACAGATTTTGCTACGGAGACCAGCTTTAGGGCTATCACAATTTTTAAAACATCTGTTTCGCTGTGGTGTAGCAGGAAGCAGCTTCTATTACACTTTATCAGCAAAAATTCAAGTCCCTAAGTGACAGGGCAAGCTTAGAAGGAAACCAGCTGTTGACGAGACTGTGCTGAGTGTGCTGAGGGCCTCAGCAAAATAAAACTTAATAGGAAGGGAAAGCAAAGCATCTTTTCATTCAGCACTGAGGAAAAATGCACATGGTCCTAGATTATGGGATGGATTTACTCAGCAGTTTGTGGGACGTGTTACTCACAGCAGTGCTCTGCAGGCTGCTGGCAGCTGTCAGTGACCCTGGTGCAGGCAGTGCATTCCCCAGGCTCCCAGGCAAGGCTGGCTCCGGTGCAGCAGATGTGTCACCGGGCTGAGGAAGCAGGGCAGTGATTCCTGTTGCATAATTCATTTCTGTTGGATGAAACAGAATGGTGACTCTGGTCAGCTCTGTTAATTGTAACTGGATGTGTTTCATAAGAGCACTAGGGCTACAAGAAGGGAAAAGATCGGGGGTTGTGGTATAGTCACACTCTCTAAATTGCTGGTGCTCAAATACTGAGCGTTAGTTCTGTAGTACTAATTAAATTTAGCCTGGTTTTCTGTATTTTCATTTTGAAAGGAGTTTTTGTTTGGGGTTTTTGCCTGCATTCAGACCTAGGACTTGTTAAGGGGACTACTGCTTTTGGAGAAAAGACATGATAAACCATCTTTCTCTCACATTGACTTTGAAGTGGAAAGTAACCAAGATTTGTTGCTCTGAAAATACGTGATGTTAAATTGCTAGTTCCTCTTCAGTATATGGTTAGGGAAAAAAAGTGTGATCATTATTTAAAAACAAAGCTGGAATTCATGCTACAAGCAGGGCATTTATTGTCAGTGGTATCTAGAGTGATATTAGAAAAAGGACTGCATCATAACATCCACTTCACTCCTTTGAGTTCCTCATTGAATCTGTTTGATTAACAGATATTCTTTTGAGACAGTGACTTACTTAAAAGTCATAGACATTAAATAGCAAAAAAACCCTCAAACCACCCAACCAAGTATGTCAAAGAAAACAACCCAAACCACCCAGCACCAAATAATCAAATAAACAAATCACCCCGAAGTTTTTAATTAATATGGCTACAAAACTGTACTGCAAGAATGCATAAAATACCCCGGATTTGGTGAGGTGTCTGTGTATGTGGATGTTAATGAGCTAAGTGAGCGGAAAAGTAAACAGGATGTGCCTCATTTCCCCTGATGAGCTTTTCTGTACAGGATCCTGGAATTTGCCTTCAGGTGAAGTGTCAGAGATTGTGCTTTCCCTAGGGAGAGCCAGTTCTAATTAACCAGTATATAGACAAAATAATCTCTTTGTTCTGCTTTTACAGCAAAACACTTGAATTCCCATTTTGCTACTGGATCACTACTGAGGACATTGGCAGTGGCACCTCACCTGTGCATCTCTGAGCTCTGCACTGTTACCCTGGGATGTAGGAATGAGTATAAAAATGGTTTCCACAAAATCAGCAAAGTGAACAGTAGCTGAATCTCATTACATTGGCTTTATTTTCAATTTGGAGAAGGCACAAATAATGAGAATTTATTTAATTATTTTATTTATTTATTTATATTTAATTAAATAGTGCAATGGTAATTTTTTTTTACCTCATGAGGTAAATGGCACACTTAAAACAGGGAAATTTTTTCTAATAGGCATATGGAAAATCTATCCAGACCTTAGTTTTTGCAACAGAAGAAATTCCTCTAATTAGATGAGAGTTGTATCTGCTTGATCTGAATTTTATATGGAATATTTTCCTAAATGTTTCAGGAATTGATGATGCAGCACAGAGAAAAACCTTTGTATAATTTTGTATGTTGGTAAATGAACTTCAGACTGTGCAAAGATGCAAGATTTAGTTCTCCTACATATGTTTACATATTTGGATTCCAAGAACATTCAGTATACAGTTTTAAGTACACTAGAAAGAAAAGTAAGATTAAATTTGGGAGTGTATCTGCGTTTAAATTTTAGTTCCTTTCAGTATATTTTGTACATATTTAAGGTGTGCTTTTATGGTAAAGTATGGGCTTAGTAGCCATAGTTGTTCATTCATTGGGTGAGGCTGATCTTGGAGCACATTTCTTGGGACAGGCTCGTGAGATACTGTACAGGTTACATACAAACCTGCCTTCCTTCTCAAGAACAGTGTAGGAGTTGGATATAGAGCATGGAACTGGCATTAAAGGGAGATTTACTGATTTGTGGGTTACCTTTCCTGTGTCTTCAATGGTATGCTTGAGGCAATGATTCTTTCTAGAAAGGTTATTTTTCGGACACCTGTTTGATACTCACCCTGCAGTTGGTACCCAAGTGGTTTTTGCATTCCTTCAGTTTTTTATGCAAGTTCCAGCTCAAATAAATTCCCAGAATCTAGTGTGTAAATTATTCAGAGACATTTAATTTCAGCCTTTTTTTTGGTTACTCAGTTACCAGGTTTTTCATAACCAGTAGAAGTGGATAGTCTGATGTACCCTGTATTTCAGCCTTCTGGTTTGGAGTCAGAGTTTCTCACAAATTTTCATGTAAACAAAGCAATGTTTTTGTAATTCTCTATATTGTTTACATTCTTCTCTTTAGGAGGGACAATTGATGGACACTTTCTCAGACCAGTGGAATTGAAGAGGTTGAACCTCAGTCTTCCAATGTGGTCTCATTTCTGGAAAACTATATAAACTGAAAGTGAAAATTAAACTCTTTTCCTGCCTCGTCTGTGGTGTCTGCCTCTCTCTTGTGACGGTAGTGTGTCAGTCTGATGTGCTGTTTTAATTTTATAAGGAGGATACTCCTGATAAGTTTTGATTTGGGACTTATTTTACTAATGGACATTTTGTTTACACTGTGAGATCAATGAAATGCAAATATTTATCAATGCAATCACAAAACAGGAAAGATGTCTCAGAAAAATCTAGCAGTATTTGGTTGTCCAAATTTTGAGATAGAAATTTTGAGAAAGAAGTTTGAGATAACGATTTTGAAAGACTGATTTCAAAGCCAATTGAGATTTGTTCCTGAAAATGGGATTTCTGTGGAACTCAGATGTTCTTTGTTATTGTTAGATGTTCACTATTAGGAAATGAATTGTTGAATTCAAATGTGAAAATGGGGAGACTATTTTCTCAATTGATCATGCTCTTGATCTTAGAAAATTCTCCTTGAGTAATCCTCTTGTAATCACAACTGATGAGGCATGATGGGTGATAGTGTGTTTCTGTCTTCAGCAATCAGGTCATGGCCATCAGAAAGCACATAAAACTGCAGGCCATTATCTTGAAGTGTAAAAGATGCCAACCCTCTGCCAGGCCTGCAGCCTTCCAGATGTTCAATATCCTTGTCATTGTTTAGTTTAGCAATCCAGGCAGCTTTGTTGTGGTGGTGACAATGAGATAGCAAGAGAAAAAAAAAGCACAGGAGCAATGCTCTCCAGCATCCGTTGTGCAAATTGCATATATTCCTTAAAATGCCCCAGAAATGACAGACCACTTGAAGCTGAAGCAGAGAAAGGTGTTAGTTTGGTGAGCATTCCTCCTTTTGGCTTGAGCAAGATGACTTGGCAAACACACCAGCTTCAGGCTTTGTTCTCTGCTCTTTTCTATTGTCAGGCATACAGTCATGCCAATGAAGAACTGAAAAGCCACTTGCAGTAATATTAGCTAATGTGATGTTGGCAGAGCGAGAAATCACCACTGTTCTGCTGGCAAAGGACATTTGTTTTGCTTCCTTTTATTACTCCTGAAGTCTCACTTTGGGAAACAAACTGAGTTATCACTGCAGGAATCAAATGAGCTCAGTTACAGGAGAGACATCCCCTCTCTGGTTCAGGCATATGTCACCTGCACACACTGGTGGAAATCTTCATAGCTGTTTTTGTAATATTTGTGTTTTCCAATACACTTCCTTTCTTGGTGTACTGAACAATTTGTAATCTGTTTCTTTTCTGTATCCAGCAGACTCTTTCTGCACTTTACTGTAACTCACTGCCCCTCTGTATTTTGGTGCAAATATTTGAGGCCTATTTGTTTAGTTTCATTTTTCTCAAGCATGGATGTAAGTGCAGTAATGAGAGAGACTTAATTAGGCTTTGTGGTAGATAGCTTTATTGATTCCACGGACCATTCACTCTGAAAAACTGAAAACATTCATAAGCATGATTTAGTACCATAAGGATGATTACTAAATATCTTCAAGAGATATCTTTCATCCGAAAGGTGACATAAGTAATTCATAGACCTGTAAGCTGCAACAGAGGCACACCTCTTCCACCCCCTCAAAAAAAACCTCAAAACAACCAATGAAACAAACAAACCAACCCAAAACCAGCCAACCAACCAAAACCCTCCCCAAATAGCCCACCTCATGAACAGCAGCAACAAAATACCCACACAAAATACCCAAACTGCAAAGTGGGGGACTGATGAGATTAAGAAACATTGTGGGTTTGGTGTTTATTTTGTTTTTAAGGTTTTTATGGTGACTTTTTTTTCCTAGTTGTTGAAATTTGTGTGAATATGGCTAATATAACTAAAATTAATGTAGAGGACTGAATAGTGATTACCAGCTGGATAAAATCAGAGTTTGTTTAAGCTTAAGGTTGTGTTGACTACAGGAGAATGACAAGTATGTATTAACATCTTCATGTCTGAGATAAAGAGGGTTTATTTTAGATTCAAATGAATGAAGGAGACTTGGAGTTGCTTGTGCAAGGGAGGGAAGAACCTGACAGGGGCTTCTGTCTGTTGTGTATCAGAAACAAAAAGCTCAAGGTGAGTGTAAATATTGGAAATATAGCTTCAGCCCAGGACCTTATGGGAGGTATAAAGACCATTGTGGATTTACTGCAAATCAGATAAAACTGAACTTGGAAGAATGCTGGCACTTAGAGACATGACCGTATTGTAGCTGACCCTCAAAACTGATGTCAGTGGATCCAAAGGAATCTCTTCCTTGTGCTACAAGTGTCTGAGCTACAGGTTCATTTCTGAGTAGTGCACTGAGGAAAATAGCTTATTGTGTTTATTTTGTTTAGGTGATGCCGAAACAACAACAGCAAACCCCCTTCAATAATTGTTTAGATAATATCGTTCATTTAAAATTCACTGCTGCTAATTAAATTGTAGGTCTAACAAGCTAGGAGGTAAATTTTGTCAATGTACTAAACCACAACAATTATTAATGTAATTAAATTTAGTTATCTGTGTAGATGAGCAGAATGGTGCATTTAATATAGCAGGAGCATGTAGCTTAAGCAGGAGCATGTGTGGTGTAATGGAGTATAACGTAAGAAAAAGTCATCACTTTTTCCCGTGAGCAGAAAGAACAGCAGCAGGAGGAGAGGGTGCCTCAAAGGCACATTTTGCAGCATTAGAACAGAAATTACTGATTGATAACTGAGGAAACTCAATACCCTTATTCTGACTTGCTATCTTTGTAGTAAAGCCAAGCTCCTAGAAACAGTTAATTATCACTTCAATAGAAATATTTAGATGACAACTGTAAGCTTCACCATTTCTGCACATATGTTAGAGAACTCTTTTGTTGTTACAGTACGTGTGAAGGAGGACATTAAGACGAACAAGTAAAAACAGATCTGACATCCCTAAATTTACTATCAGCAAAAGCACTGGAAAGACAAGACAGGTTGTTTGGTCTCAGCTGCCCCTGGAGTTTAATTGAACATGGTGTGAATTATTGGTGAATTGTGCCTCAGTCAGTACTTCTCACACCTGCCTCAGAGCACGTGTGGGCAGGCAGTATCTAAGACATTGAAGAGAAGGGGAAAACCCTGCTTTTTTGCCTACCTAATAATAAAATCTATTTTTTTAATCAAGGTTTGAGATGTGTTTAGGTTCTGATACTCTGGTTAGCAGTTCTGCAAGAAGTTAGAATTTTTCTGCAGTGTCCAAAGGTGGTGGATTGATGAGAGTTTCCCATTCCTGGTACTGAGGTCCTGCAGCCACACGTGGCCGGCACATTACGGCAGCCTCTGTTGGATCAGCTGGCTGAGGTGAACTAAACATTGTCAGCATCCCCAAGGCACTTTATTCATCCTGGAATCAGACTTCATCTTCCCCACTCCTCAGGTAGCGTTTTAACTGCTGCATGTTGGTGCTTGCTGTGTGCTGCTGATGTGTTGGCTTCGGCTGGAAACAGCTGGTGAGGATTACCTTCCTCTGGGCTGTCACGCTGGCTTTTACAACTGATTTTTGGCAGGGTGAAGGATTGAGCTACATTCTGCAGCTAGGGAAGATGCTGACATGGCTAATTCCCATCCTTTTGTGGCTTTGCAAACTCACTGCCAAATGGCTGCAGTTCTGAAGAGCTGCAGCGTATACAGAGGAAATGTTTCACTTCGAGCCCACAGGTTGCTGGGGGTTTAAAAGAAGTTTTCCAGTTTTCCAGGGATCGTGGACTTCTGTTGGGCAGTGTATGAATACAGTTTCTGTTTTGAACTTATGGTTTATTGTATGTATTTTCATGAGATATGTTAGGAACAGATGTTCCTTTGGGAAAATAACCCTGTCCCTTGACAGTAATTTTTTTCTTTTGTTGATGTGTTTGGAATCAAGGCCTATTCTGCCTTACCAAAAATACTGTTTGGCAGGGCTCTTGCACCATGTCCTTTATTAGCAGTGAAGTAATAATATACTGTAAACAATTTCAAGCAAGCTGAAGAGCAGGACAATGCCATCTACATGTGCTGTAGAATGAAAAATCCTGAAGCAGGAATTGGGGGACTTCCTATGGAAGTGACTGTGCATTCTCAATATGCCTCATGTATTCTCCACACGGATTGAGAGGTGATGTTTATACACACTCAGTTGCTGATTTATTCATAATATTTTGAGTTATTTATCCTTGGCTTCATACACACTGTATTTTTTGGTATTTTTATTGCAAAGCAGAAAAACAGTATTCTGAGATTTACAATATGTGTTTTTAACTGTTAATTCTATTTAACTCTGTTCTTTTGTTTCTTTTCTCCATATTTATTTTGTATAAATTAAATGCAAGGGAAGGTCTTGACAGGGCTGTTTACTTTGACAATTTCAACAGTGTTATATAACAGATGTATTTGTGGCAGTAAATTTTAAATATATAGTTGTGAATAATCGCAATGGGTATGAAGGTTCTGCTTATCCTCTAGGGAAGCCCATATCACATCAGGCACCTGAAAGTCCAGCCAGAATAGCTGGGAATTTGAATATTAAATGCTGCAACACACCATGTGCAAGGATCATTTGTGGAATGGTTCACAAGTAATATTTAATGAAGCTTTTGAAAAAATCATTCAACCTGCCTGAAAAGGAAGAAAAAAAATAAGTGCAGGTTTTGTTTTGACTAGGAGTTAATTTTTGACTGTATGTATAGGCAAAACAGTGCAGAAGGTGTCTGTGTATTACTGCATGAAAACCGAATGCTTGTGAGGAAACCTCTAAGTGTGCAAACCTGTTTTATTGGAAACTTCTAATAATGTGTAAGTGTGCTTAGTGTGACGGGATAAAAAGAAATAAGCAATAGGTGAGATCTGTCATGGTATGTTGTAGCTGGTCTTGATCCAAGCTCTCAGTTGACTGTTACCCAGTATCATGCCAGGAAAAGAGCTGTAGCTCATTTATTTCAGTGTTTGGTAAAACTTAACCTAAATTAGCCTAATGAGAGGATAGTCTGATCTGAGAAATGTTTTTTATATTTCATGTCCTGTAAAATGAAGTCCTCTTATTCCTTAGCTGACCCAGATTCTCTGGTTTGGAAAATAAGGCTGTTGCCCTGTTCCAATCAAATTTGTAACTTTAGCCCTGTCAAGGCACTGGGGGAACGAGGTGGCAGCAAACTACAGGAAAACAGCAATCTGGAGACATTTCCCTAAATTTTCCCTTACTTTCTAGACTCATAGTCTCTATCAAATACTCAAATGTACTTGATTTGACTCGGAATCAAAATCAAACCTTCCAATTAGACAAAGAGCCAGAGAGGAATGGTGAAGCTAGTAGTGAATTCAGTGCACTGCAAGTGAGAGCCAGGGAGCTGTTGAAGCACAGGGTAGTGTCCAGAGCAGGATATTGACTCCATGAGTTCATCTGAACGTGGCTGGTGTCAGTGTGAGAGTGATTAATGCCTGGGGCTGCTGGGTAATGTGCTGCAGTGAGGGCAGAGGAAGGAAGGAAGAGAGGAGGGAGCAGGAATGTGGATGGAACAGCGAACCACAGAAACATCTCTTTGATCTCTAGGGGCAAGAAAAAAGCACTTAACAGTGAAAGGATGGGAGTGGGGGAAACTGTACAGATGAACTATTTGAAGCTAAATTGTGGGACCCCAAAGAAGCAAGCAGAGTAGTTATGATTGCATAATACCATAATAACCCCAGCTCAGAAGTATTAAACAAACATAGACTACGTCACTACATATATTCTCTATAAACTTCCAAACCACACCTAAGCATGTTTCACCCCCTTCCTCCCATTTCATTAGTTACCCAATGTGATGGATTTAGAGAAATTATAAAAAAAAAAAAAAAAAAAAAAAAAAAAAAAAAGGACAACTGGAGCTGATTGGGTGTTTTCATAATCTTGGAAATCCAAACTTGCATCATCATGGTGCATCATAACCTGCATTTTTCTGAAGAAACTTTTATTTCTTTTACTTTTATGGTCATTTGGAGCCATTTTCCAGAAAAGGTCCCTTGCTCCCATCTCTTTAGATTCTTTGTGGTTACAGAGTGTGAGCTGTGCTCAGTTAACAGCACATATGGTGTGTTGAGACTGACATAATTCCAAGGCAATGCCACAATGTGGTATTTAGGAAAGGAATTAGGGATGAGCATATTGTTTATTGCCAAAGAAATAAAGCCTGAACTCCTTTCTCAAAGGTGGGTGATGAAACTGCTTGAAAACTCTAGACCATGAGACAGAGCAGTGGGTCTTAGAGGGAAGACTTGGCAGGTTTGTGCAGAACATGTCCCGTGGACATCAAAAAGTCCAGGAAATCTCCATCTGAACTTTGTGTTTCTTCATGTTCTCCTCCCTTTCCGATCTCTCTCATTTCTCCACTTCTGAAAATGTTCCTCTCTGGCAACCACCTGAAAGAAAACAAGTGTTTAGGGCCTCAGTCTGAGATTGGGGTTCACACTGAGGTCCAGTGGGCTGGACATCAGCCCTGGGGCTGCTGTGGAACAGGCTGGCTGACATGGTACTTCTTCTTGACCACTCCCAAAGAGGTAAAAAAGGACATAAAACTGTAATGTTTTGGAGTGCAACAGTTGGGTCTTCTTAATGAGATGGGATTTTTTTCAGCTGCAGGATAATGCTGTAGATGTTTGTAGAGTGTCAGTATTGGAGATGATGGGAATTGCAAAACTTTGTGTCTTATCCTGCTTAGTACTTCCCCTATTTGACTGGCAGTGCCAGATTTTCTGGCTTTTGAAACTGTTAGAACATGTATTTCTAAAAAGAGAAAAAAGGGCAGGCACTTTAGATTTTCAGTTAGGTTTTTTATTTGCTCAAGAAAATTCTAGCTTAAAAAATGTTGTAAACAGAATCCATATGAATGTTTTCATTCTTCCTTCTCTAGTTTCCTATGTGTTGTGTTGCTCCAAAGAGATAAGGGAGATCACCCTTTGCAGCAGCACAAGCCATTGAATCCCTCACAACCACAGCCAAAATGTTTCCCTGCAGTATTTCAGCACAACAGAGGGCAGCTTATTGCCATTAAACTATGGGGGTTTGTTCACTGTTCCTATCTAAATGTATCTCCCTCTTCCTGGATAATTAAGTGGTTTAAGTCCAAACGGGAGTTTGTGTGGACTGCAGGCAGCACCTTCATGTTTCCTCAGATGGACTTCTCTGACATTTCTTAAGGCACAGGATGTTGCTGATATTCACAGCTATCTGCTCTGAAGGGGTGCACAGCTGGGGGCTGGATTACTTTTTTTTTAAGGCTAGAAAGCAGTTGGAATCACTGTTAGAACAGCTTTGGTTCCTGCATCCCCAAAGTGAGAAGGATGGGTTGTTCCAGTGCAATGCCCTGACTAAAAGCATGCTGAAGCTCACCCGGAGCCGACTCATTGCCTCAATCTGTGGGCTGCTGTTTCACCCTCCCCATCCTGACCCTGCCTCGGGGGTATCAGACTGCACTTTGTCCCCTGACACAGCAACCCTGCTGTAAAGTTTCAGACCTTTCCTTATCTCTGAGGAGAGTTGCAGCTTCCTTTGAACCAAGACATTTCTTACAGCAACAAACTCATTGCTTTAGGAAAACTATAGCATCTCCTCCCAATTTCCTTTTTTAGGATCTTTTTTTTTTTTTGGTTGGCATTGTGCAAAGGTCTTTCTTTTTACAATCAAGATAAATTTGTTACTTTTTTTTTTTTTTTTTTTTTTAATAGAAGTGGATTTGCATAAAAGAGATTTGCTTTCCTGGTGCTAGCAAGTCTGAATGGAAACCTTTTGGTTTCCTGACTGTGCAAATATATAGGAGAAGAAATAATGAAAAAAACCAAATTTTTTTTAATGAAAAAAAAGAAATTTTATATACATACAAAGGAACTTATTAAAGATGTCATTCAACTCTTTAGCCAATAGTTTCTCCTCTATGGCTTTTCAAAAAATTGCTTATTAGAAAAACAACTATCACACTGAGGAGAAGAATTAGGGCTATTTCAAGCATATTATTTCACAGTTTTTTGCCAGTGGGAGACTCAGGGAGGGGGTTGGGGGCTTACAGTGGCTAGACAGACCATTAAATTGGTATTAAACACTTTTCCATATGAAGGAAGTCACCTTCTGCCAAAAAATCCAGGAGCAGAGAGATTGGTTTCAATGCAAATACTGCTGGGATGGGGCTAGATAAACTATGAAAAATTAAAAGGTCACTGGGGTCAGGGTGCAGGCTTCAGAGCCTGTCTGGCTGGCTTCCTTATAGACTCTTGGAGAGCTGGCACACCAAAGCAGCATGACGTCCTGCAGAAACATTTGATCCTCCTGACCAGTTTTTTCCATGGTATTAACTTTCTTAGCAGGGGAAAAAAAAAGTATATAAAAATGACCAAAGCTGTTTTATATCAATTTTCACCATGCAGAGGCACAGAAAGATTTCTGTGTTGTGTCCAAAGCAAAAGGGAGGGCAAAGGCAGAAAGAGCAGCTTGCCAAACTACTTATATAGATCCACAAACTGCTCTGGTTCCTAAAATAGCAGCTTAGCACAACAGAGGCCTCCTCTGCAACTATAATAAAATACACTGTTATTGATTTTTCAGCTGGTTAATCAAGTGGAAAAGATAAATGATATAAACTGTGCAAATCTAGGAAGATGAAAAAGAATATTAAATGATTCTTTTAAACACCCAAATCAAAGAAGTGTTAGAGGGCTGGCTAACTCTCTGAAGCAAAGAGAACCTGGATGGAGCAAGACAGGCAGGTCCATGGAGGAAGGGAGTTGGCACTGTGTGAGGAAGGACACACATTTTCATGCTGTTTTGTGTGTCCTTGGCTTTGGGGACACAAGGCAGTGCCATGGCAGCTGGTTCAGTCCCAGGGCTAAGCTTTGTGTCCCCAGGGTCCCTTGAGACCACAATGTGCAGTGCAGTTGTACTTGGTTTGGAAACAGACAACTATGGGCAGGGGTGCCCTGGCTAAACTGAGCAAGGAGAGGCTGAAACCTTGGCTGGACATATACATTTCACTTTCCTGGAAGGCAGAGCCAAGAAGAATTAAGGATTGGCCCATACCTTCTGTAGTTAAGAACATCTCTTCTGCCTGGCTTGACTTTCGTGCACATTGTGCTTCAAAATACTGATCTCAGTTCAGTAGAAGAAAACAAGCAGAAAATCTTCACTGTGCTGTTGTAAACTTTCTTTTATGTGCTGGAGATTTGTTAAGCTTTAGCACAGGATCTAGATTCTGGAATGAACTAATGAAGTTCCTCATCCGAGCCTGACCATGAGGAAGTGCATTAGACAGCTCTGTGTAAGCTCGGAGCACTCTGCATGGGAATCCTCCAGCACACAGCTTTGTGCTTGGAAGCAGCTCTGCTAATTTCCTGAGGAATTTGTGTGGCATATCTGCACTAGCAGAAGGTATTGTAGTAGCAAAGCTTAACTCTGAGAGAATTTGGAGCCATTAAATAGTGAAGCAGCTCAGAGGTCTGTATTGTCAATACAGGATCATGAAGGTTTGTGTCATCTGCTGGTTTGTAGCATTTGAAAATATTTCTCTATTTACAGAGCTATTTTGCTTTTCCACCTTTTTGGAATGCCATCAAGGGCTGGATGCTGCCATCCTACACCTGTAATGTGACCCAAACCAGTTCTCCTGGAGCTGTGGGAGAGTTTGGTCATAGCCTGTATATGTGCCCACAGGCAATGCATTGCTTGCTGTGGATTCTTGTGATCAAATGGCATTTTCAAGGTGGTAGATTCACATTTGGAGACATGCAGTCCTGCCATAAGCCTGAAAAATTCACTATTTATTGGGGATGCTTGGGTTTTTTTGCATAAAACATCCACATCTGGTGATCAGAAAAAAAAAAAAAAAAGAGAGAGATTCCAGGTAATAGTCCCTTCCGTGATATGACCCCTGGTGAGAGAGTAATAAAGGAAGAGACTTCAATGACACAGAGGACCAGTGAGGGCTGCACATAAGAGAGGAAAGCAGGATCAAATGACACGACAAAGTCAAGCAGAGAAGATTTAATATGTTGGGCTAAAAGCTGAAAATAACTCAGGGAGATGATAAAATCTACAGCATGGGGAGGGGGGGGGCGCAGTAGAGCTGAAGGAAAAGGAGAGTGGAAACCACAGAAATGACCATAGTCCATTTTTATTTTAACCACTTACAGGAAGGTGATGAGTCACCTCTTCCATTGCTCTTTGATTTATTAACAAGTTGAGTTTCCTGCTATGGAAATTGGAGCCAGCAGAACTGCCAAAGAGGGAGGAAGAGTGTGCACAGACACCTTTGTAAGCTCTGCAAGAAGCAGAAGGGGGAGGAAACCCATTTGAGTGGGGAGTGGAAAGTGCCAAAGACACAAAAGTCAGAGAGCAAGTGTTATGTTGTCCCTCAGGAGGTGAACAATAAAAAAAAGTAATGTCAGGATTTCAGATATGGAATAGACAGAGGTAAATGAAACATTCTGGATTTAACTCTTTTTTTATGGACATCTGAGTGCAGAAAGCTTCACTCTTGAAACTCTATTACTCTGCTAGGTCAGTGGAAGGTCAGCTGTCCAATAAGTTACAGAGCTACGTTAATTTGTTCCACGTTGGGCCTGAAGTCTATAATTAGGTGAAACAGGATTTTATGGAAACTTCTTTATTGAAGGAAAAGCTCAGATTTTCAAGTCCTGTCATTTACATGCCCATTCTGGACCTAAGTAGCAGTCCTCCCAGAGAACTTGAAAACCTTTTGGTAAAACGATGTTGATCAATAAATATATGTATATATATAATTTTAATATAGTTTTGTTTTTATCACAGGTTTTTTGGTTGACTGTTTGGGTTTTTTTGTTTGTTTGTTTGTTGTGTTTGTTTGTTTGTTTGTTTTAATACCTTCTTTCTTGATCATTTTCTCAGAAATTTTAACTGACCTCACTGTCAATCATTTTTCCCAGCAAAGGTTAAAACTTTTCTGACAAAAATGCAGCCCAGCAGCTGAATACATATATCTGCCCGTGTTTTGTTTGGTCCTCTGGGGAAAAGGACAGGTCACTCAGAGGTACAAACCTTCTTCCTTAGCTGAAGTGCTCCAGGCTTTGAACTGAAGTATTTTTATATGTGGATGTGTGGGTATTGTTACAAATAGATACTGTATTGAGCATTAGGAGTGCAATAGGATAAAACTAGAAAATAGTCTTGAATAAATGCACAGCTGTAAATAAGATTTAATGTCCTCCCTGTTTACTCATCCACATTGTCAGACATCCTTTCTAACTAGAAATTCAGAACTCTGAAGTGTTGTTCACAGAAAATCAACAGAAGACCAGCTTGTAAATATTTTTTTTCAGGCTTAACTGGGGTTCAAACTGAGACCATGTGTTCAAATACTTCAGTTTCCATGAAGCTGCTTTCCATTCTGACCTTTGCAGATCAGGCCAGTCGTTATTAGCCAGGCATTATTCATCCTCACTCTTTTAGATAAAACATTCATTACTATCACGTTAATATCTGTTATGTGGGTTCATTTTATGTGGTGGGGTCTTTTTTCCAATTTCCTCTACTGCTTCAGTAACTCCTCCATTTCTTGCAAGACTTAATTTGAAACTATTTAAGTTTATTATTTCAACTTCCAAAGATGATTATTTGGCATTGAGTAAACAACCTTAGCTATGCACTTGCTGACATTCCTCCATAATAACTCTCTGCCCCTATTTTATCGCTTATGGAATTGCTTTCTAATCCTTTTCATGGGTCTTTTTAAAAATAGCTTTCTTATATAATAGATAGCAACATTTCTTATAAAATGAAAGTAAAACCAATTAAACCTGCCTTATTGTATTTACAAAAGATTGATGTGTGTAAAATCTAACAGCTTATTTGGGGATTTTAATCTAAAAGTGCCCTGCAATAACATTCTCTTGTGTTCTGGGAGCCAGCAGTAATGGAGAAGCCACTGCCTGCAGAGATGCTGAACTAAATTAAAGTATTGTGTGCTGGTATTCGAGCATCTGCCTCATACGTTAATCTCTGGGAAATGCTTGAAAATACCCTAAAGTAGCAGCCATTTCTTTGTTTAAGTTTGAAAGCTTTTTGTATCTATTCTCATTAATGCTGTAGTGCAGAAGATTTTCTGTTCAGTAAATGAATTGAACAGAAGCTTCTGCAAACCAAGAACAGATTGCAGTTTCCCCATTTCAGTCTCCATTTTACTTTTGTTGTGTGTAAAGGATTTAAATCTGAGCTCCAGGGACCCAGGTTTTACTGTATTTCCTTCAGCATATGCCTTTCCTGTAATATAGAAGCAAAATAGTTGGACTTACATGAATATTGCAAAAATTTAAATATTATGCTGCCTGAATGATGGAGGATTTTTTACACTACCTTTATCTTGAGTTATATTTACACAAATGAGACTCTAAGTGTATGCTTTCTCTGAAAGGTGGCTTCCAAAAATGCTTCATCTTAATGGTAAAGTCTCTCATTTTTCTTCTCCTTTATAACATTTTCATTCATCCAGCTCTGGATCAGAAACAATACCATGTGATTTACAATCGAGTATGACATAAATAGTTGAAGCTGTAAGAGCAGCATGTAGTAAACAAAGAGACTGTAGGCAGTAATATATTTGAATACAGGATTTTTATGCATGAATAATCCATGAGTTTATAAAAGTCAGTCTGTTTATAGATAATTTAGGAATAGAGGACTGCTTTTATTCATGAAATAACTTCTCTTCTCCAGCTTAACAAACAGTTCCCAAGAAGAGTTGTGACGTACAGATTTGCCAAACTTAGCTGCTGTTATTTCAGAAAATAAAAGTGTGCATCCATAAGGACAAGGCCTGCAAATGGAGTGTGTATCTCTGAGCACCCTCCCTTAGATCCTGATTCCTGCACAGGTACCCAAGCTGCAGGTGAGCATCCTCAAACATCCTCCTGCAGTTGCAGCTCAGCTGAATGAAAATATTGTTTCTTGCTATCCCTTTCCCCTGCCCGGACATTAAACTCCTTCTATAGCTGCTGGAGGAGCTCCATTTCTGACAGAGCAAATGGATTGGCAAAAGCATGTTATTTGTTTAGGAGGTGATGTCCATGAGCAGCTCCTAGAAGAACTGAAGGGACAATTACAACCAGAGTAAGGGAATTATGTGTGTCCATGCCCTGGTTCTGCCTCTGGCCTGCTAATTTAAGAGTTGCCATGCCAAGTAAATGATCAGTAAGAGAAGAAATAGCAGGATGTGCATCCTGGCACAGACTGCAGCCCTGCTTAGAGCTGCCCTCAGAATGCCTGGGCAGCCAGAGCAGAGGGTGGGAAGGCCAACATCTGTCTGTCAGTCCAGCCTGAAAGAATGCAGGAGTTTCAGAAATAATGACTATGACATTTCCGAGCCTTTCCCTTCATTGTTTTTCTTCAGCCAAAAGTATCTGTTGAATTTGAACTAAATTATACATATAGTTTATCACTCTTTTGAAAATCATTTTTATACCTAAGAAACTCATTTCCTTGTCCAAGCAAAGTCCATCAACTCCCTTTTCATCTGACCTATTTTCTGCTTCTGATGCAAGTTTCTTTAATGGCTTATACTGAGGTCTTTATGCCTCTCACCTTAATTCTCATGTGTTTAGAAACAGTTTGAGCAAAGAAGGAGGCTCTATTAGGATAAATTAATATCTTAGGGTTCCTGAAATTAGAAAGTAGAAATAGTAAAAGCTAGTTTCTAAATGCTTACAAAGAAAACAATTTGAAATGGGAAATCAGAAAAGGACTGTGTAGAGAAAATAATGAAGGGATTAGGAGAGTGTGGTGGTATTTCAAACTGAGGTTCCTTATATGTATTTAATTAAGAGCTAATAAAGTAGGATTTAAATATACATAAACAAGACACAGTAGAAACTTGTTAATTTGCACTTTAATAATTTGCAGATTTTATAATTTGTGAAAAGAAAAAAAAAGCTTCCTTCTGCCTTCCAGCAATGGTTTAAACCAGAGGCAATAATGAAATAGCCTATTATTAACACTTAGTTTCTTTGGCAAAAATACTGGAAAGCAGTGGCTATGCTAGTGATTGTGTTGTAAAGGATTAACCACTGGATCATAGTTATTAATACACTATAAATGCACTTTATTCCTACTCTTTCAGACAGCAGTCAGTGTAACTCTAAGATTTTCATTGATTTGGAATTGGCCATAAATAAGCACGAGTCAGAAATGCAATGATTTGCAATAACTCTCAGGCATTAAAATCACAAATCAACACCACCAGCATGGAAGCTTTTGAACATGTGCCTAGAAATTCCTTATTATTGTTGGAATCTTGTCCTTCAGGAGGTTTTTTCAGCCATGGAGGGTGGTAGGAGGTTGGAGCTGCTGCTGTTGGAGGTCACTCTGTCTGCAGGGCTGGTTCCCAGTGTTCACACCTCAGTGCAGGAAAAGGAACAGAGAATGCTCTGGTTTAGGCTGATGTGGATTTTTTTAAGGTGAGTCCTGATAGGCCAGCTCCTGCCTATTATTGTTTATTATTAATTAATATAGGTAGTCTGATTTTATTGCCCTCTCACTTGTGCAATAGATCACAACGTTCAGTGATACTGTTCAGGTGTCTTTTCCTTTATACTTATTTGCATAAAGAGTAAATTGAGTTTGATGTTATTCTGTGATTAGACATTTTTGACTGATTTTTTCAGCCACTTTTAACATGTTATATGCAATATTTTCCAATTAGATTGTTTACATAGAATCTAGGAAATATTAAAGCTAGAGAAGTTACAAACATATTTCATACATTTAATTTATTACTTTTGTAATTAGGTTGAGATTAGGTTGATATGGTTCTATTTCTGAAATAACTTTTACTTACATGAATTAAGGATCAGTGTTCAACTTGTATTACCATTACAGCATTTTAGAATACTTTCTTTTGAATTCTAGTTGTGTGAACTCACCTTGATGTGTGCTGCACTTGAGCCACACTAAATCAGAAACCCCCCCCCACATAAAACTGCAATATGACCATATCAGATGAAGATACTCCAGTACTTTAATCCAGATTCCAGTTGCCTGGAAACTCTCTACCCAGTTATATGTAAAACCTTGGAGGGATGGTCCATTGAGTCAATTTTTTGTCTGCCAGGTAATTACAGCACTTGGCATCTTCTGCAGGGAGTTGCCTACCAAGAGCTCTGGGCAGAGCAGGACTTATTTTTACATGTGGTGTATCACTTGGTTAATCAAATCCACTTCTCTGCAGCTTTCCTTCTGCAGCCTGTAACAAGGCAGAGGATTTGCATTGTGATTCCATTTAGGTTGAAATTAGTATGAACTTATGTTCAGCAGCTGATGTTTAATGTATGTTCGATTAAGTGGCTCTTTGATAAACTGACTCTGAGGACTGTTATGACATTTCTTGTCTGCATCCTACAACATGATTGAACTGCAGTGATTAACAGAGATGGTTCTGTCTTGTGCTACAGGAAACCTACCAGATCAGCTTTTAAGGGGAAAATTGTTTAAGAACAAACAAACAAAGCCCTCAGAACCTAAAACCTCACAGAAAATAAAACACACACACACATAAAAAAAAGTTCCCCCCAGATAATTGTAACATCTGGCTTTACTGTTGCAGTAAGTAGCAAGGATCAGAATAATTTCCGATTGGCATAGGAAATAATTTTTCTGTTTTATTTTAATCTATTTTGCATTTTCATTGAAACAAAGGGTCTCATGGAAATAGCACATATAAGATCTGCTGAGAAAATGCTCACATTGCGTCTTATTGGCAAAACCTCCAAACGATAAACATTCAGTATTTGAGCAGCCAGGTGTTGCAGGGTATGGCCAAGTCCAAATCCTCCACAAAATGATCTATTTTTTAACATTGGTATTTCCAGGAAATGTTGGTTTCTGCAGAACTGAGGCTCTAGCAAGAAATCAATGGGCCCTGGTGAGTGCATTGCTCACCTTTCAGAGGATCTGTATTTCTGAAACATCTCTCATTTAAGGCTTTTGCCAAGGCTCATTTAAGCAGAAATTGGTTTCCTGTTTTTTTAGGAACATTTTCCTCCTGAATGAAGTGAGATCGTCTTGTCAAGAAGTCTTCTGCTTCTATTGGAAGTGGTCCTGTTTTTTCACTATCCCATTTTTCCTGTTTGTCCCCAGGTCTGGAGAAAGACTGTCCAGGATGAGACAGTAGGAATCTTTGGGCAACGGAGGAATCCCCAAGAAAAGCAATGGAATTTGCTGCAACAGTCCCTGGCAAAAAGGAGATGAGCAGAAACGTTATGCTGGCAGGAATATGCTCAAGGATATAATTAACAATAGTAATAAAAGAACATGGAAACATGAAATTAAATGGAGCTAAGTATGCAAACCTGCTCTTGCAGGTCACCCAGTGATTTTTAAAACAAATGTGAGTGGGCAGAATCAGCTTAATTCTTAATTTTCTATTCATCTGCTGGTCCTCACAGCAAATACTTGCCTCTGTTTTCAAACATCCCACCTCTGTGGCAGATTGACCCTGTGAGGGTGTGGCGACTTGGGTGTCCAAGGTGTTTGTCTCTCCTGGCAGTCCTGCCTTCAACAGATGAGAGGGAGCTTGAGCCCCTGCAGTCCCTGCTGGGGCAGTCTGTGACACCTGGGCATCAATTTTCCAACCTTCCCCCTTAAAAGCCAGGAGCCACCTTCATGCTTTAGTTTCAGATCACAGCTGACAAAGCAGTTTATCTTTTATATATTTTTCTAGTGTAGTTTTTCAGTCAATTTTTAAAAATTGAAATTTAGAGTAGAGCTTATCTTTGAAAAAACTGCTTTGAATTCTTTATAGCAGTCAAGATGTTTTTCAGCATTTCTTTAACCATTTTTAAATTGATTTGCCTCACTAGTAAATATCAGTAATTTAAGATTTATAGGGTTTTTTCTTCATATAAGTGTTTCCCCTAGGATTAAGCTTGAGATAAATTCCTTCACATTGCTGCCCACTACTTGCATTCATGAGTAAATTAAACTGTCTGGTTCCTTGTCACAGATTTTTCAAATGTTAGTAATTAAAATTGCAGAAACATTTTTAATGCCAAAGATTAAACAGATGTTGGTGGATATATTAGGTTTTGACAAAGGTTTGGCAGGTAAAATTTAAAGTAAGAATGGCTTTTCTATATTATTTATTTTTAATTTTAGCTTTACTGGCCTTTCAAGTGTGCTCAAAAGCGAGATGGATCATTAAAATATTTGCCACAGTTCATTCTCATGCATCCCCAAAACAGAAACATGTGAGATCGGGAACTCTTCATCTGGAGGCATGTGTGTAATGGCTGATACCACAAGCTGTTCACCCATCCTCAGTGATTACAACCCCCTGAGAGCTGTTCCCCAGTTCATGATATCAGCTGAAATTACTCTCTTCCTGCTATGATCCGGCTGCTTTGGTATTTTGTCTGTACTGACCCTGAAGCTCATTCCTTACGCTGATTAATGTCTTCATATGGTCCTGAAACTCACTGTCCTGCATGTCTGCCCCTGTTTCTCCTATGCTGTTACCTTGTGAGTGATTTCTCATAATTACAGCACATTTTTGTGAAGACACATTGCCTGGTCTGTCCTGCCAGACACAGTCCTCAGAGTCCCAGTAGCTGGAGGGCAGCCAGGCAATATTTTGCAGCTGCTTTGTGAGAATCCCAGTGGCTCAGACCTCAGTGATGTTGGACTCAGACATAACCAGATGTCGAGAATTCTTACCAGGCACATCCTCAGTTTCAAAACGTTCACAAATTCTTGTGAATAATGGTGCAGCCTATCTAAAGGGTGCTGCTTTAATATCTGTTCTATCTGCAGTTCATAGTCCCTATCCCATACAAGTTTAGAAGGAAAAAAAATTTTGTAAACCATCTTGCACTCAACTAAATACAGGCCAAGCCTCATCCTGGTGTGAGAATAGAGCTAAATAAAAGCTGGTTTAATGTATTTCTAGCTGTTTGAGGTATTGCCCACATACTGAAGTGTTTGCTATTTCCATACCCTGCTGTACCAATTGCCATACAAGGACTAGCAAATTGCTGATCTAGTTCCATGAAACATCATGTGGTGGCTTCTCCACCCTTGGGGAATTCTCCTAGAAAGTCAAAGCTCGTCTGGAAACTATTTTTTTTGCTGTTGGAACAGTTTAAAGAAGCTGCCTCCCACCAGTGCGCCGAGCCCGTTGTGCCTAGCAGATGTTTGCAGCCCTGCCTAAGAGCTGCATGAGTTCACATCTGAGCCTTCTCCTGACAAAGCACTTCTGAGTGGGGTCCTTGGCTTCTTGTCATTTGCTTTTCCACCCCATTTAGCTTATGTGCCAGTGCTGTGTGCAGGGATATCCTGCAGTCAGCACCCAAGGCTCCCAGGGATCTCAGACACGTCTCCTCCCAGGAGCTTTCTGATCTGAGCACTGTGAATAATACAAAGCATGTCCTCAGTGTCTGTTTGAGCTAGTGGAAGTGGCAGGTTTCTGGGTTGGAAGGTAGGATGACTTAGACATTCTCTGGAAGTGGAGAGGTGAAACCTGCTGCATTGTTCTGGGAGGTTTTTCAGCTTGGCTTATCTGTTTGTGCTCCTGCTCTTTGTCTCTCTTCTTTCTCAGACTGCTAGGTGCTTGAAATGAATGTTTGGGGATTTTTTCCTATTTGTAGTAAACCTGAGAGGTGAACCTGTCCTCCACTGGAGCCTGTGGGATTTTCCTCACTGCAATGAAAACAATTGAAAAGGGCATTGTAAGGTACACTGTGCTGTAAAAAAATCATTTGCTTGCTGTTCTCTCATATTTGTACTTCTCAATGGTGATTAAAATGTAACTTTCTGTTTTGATATCAAAGTTAAACTTAGCAAAATCCAATTTTTCTCTGTGATTTTCCCTTTTTCAATGTTCCTTACAGTGCCCTACAAACACTCACATCCTGTCTTTCATTAAGTGTTCCACTGGCTTGCTGAGCATTGCAGAAGAGACACAGGATTGCCTCAGGTGAGTTTGAGTAGTCAAGGTGTGGAGGGTTACTCGAGAGTGGAAAACTAGAAGAGTTGGAACTTAACGCTTTTTATTAGAGTTTTACTTTCTTGCAAAAAGTAGGATTTTGTTTGTTTTCCTTGCTTGGGGAAGGCAGGTCTCTGAGGTAAATGTGATGTGTTCTTCTTCAGTCAGGACTTAGCTCTAGAAAAATGAGCTTCTCCCTGTTTCACTACCACTCTTGTCTTGAGGGATCTATGTCTAACCAGAAATATAAATATCTGATTTCTTCCCCAGCTTAATTTCTGAGAAATTTGGATGGCAATTTCTTTTTCATTGAGAATTTAGGATGTTGTATTATTTCTTAGATTAAAACAGCATCTGCAACAATATGAACCAAAGTTCCTACAGCATTTCAGTTTCTTTTCTTAGTAGACCATAGCCCTATTTTATGAATCAGTCATCTGTCCACCCCTGTTCACACTGGGATGTAATAAGCACTTATCTCTCCCAGGTCTGTCTGTTTGTCAGTAACACACACATGTAGCTGCTCCTTGTGCCTTGTCTGATCCCCGAGTCCATCCATCCTGGCAATGTGTGCTAGTGTGTCACTACTGGTGAATGACACTTTCCTTTTTCACAGTCTCTGCCTCTCCCTATTTATCATTCATTTTGCCTCATGTTAACTGTGTATCCTTAGCTTCTGCCTTTTTCTCTTTTTTTTAAATTTTATTTGCTAGTCATGCCCTATCCCAGCTAATTTCATTGTTTATTGCTGCTGCTGTGTTTATTGATGAATGGCTCATGTTGTCCCAAGCCACATAATCTGCACTCCTTCCTTTGCTGAGAACTTGAAAAATGTACCTGCAGAAATATTTGAAGATAGGACAGTTTGTGCACTTCAGGCCAAATTAGAGACACAAATCTCATCATCTTTTTTAGGGCGTGCATCTAATGTTTCATACAGCACTGTGGAAATTTATGTCCCTGCCTCTGTTTCTCAATTAGGTCACAAATTATCCATGATTGTATTATGATTGCTGACACACCAGTGCTATTTTTTATTTTATCCTACCTTTCTTTTTAAGAGCTCTCATGCTCTGTCTTGCAGGTAACCCAATTAATGGTTCTGCTACTCGTAGTGCAGTGATGAAACCCTTGCTGCCTGCAGTGGGCAGAGGATCAATCCTTATTTCTCCCTGTCTTGATGTCCTTTTTCCCCACCTGGTGTTGGAGTGCTGAGCGTCTTGTTTGTCACAGTGGGTGGGGCTTGGCCAGGTCTGTGGTCTCTGGAAATGCTGCCAATGCAATTGTCACATGCTGCTCCTAAATATTGCATTTCTGTGGGTTTGGAAAGTCAAAACAACCACCTTCTCACAGTCTCCCAACTGCAGTTCTTTCTGTCAAGTCAATGAAAGTTTTTGAGATTTTTTTCTGCTTTATTTTTATTTCATGACCCAATTCCTCATGTTATTAAAAAATAATCAATTGCAGCTAGCTAGTACAGCTGTAATACAGTATAAGCAGAAATCTCAGCTGCAGGCTTAAACATTTAAATGATAAAAAATGAGTAATGGTGTTCAAAGAGTAAGGCATGTAAAGTCAAGCACTCATGGATAGGAAAGATCAGGATTAAAACTCCCACTTGCAGGCACCTTCTAGGATTTTCAGAAGGGCCTAACCAGGTAAGGTATGTATGGTCTAAACCATTAGATACTCTTAAAAATGCAGTTATTGTCTGTACTTTTGGACATCTGTATACTTTCAAAAGTAACCCTGGTAAGTGGGAAGTCTGTATTTAACTGGAAGTCAATGGGATTTAGCCATTAGTGATTTTGTATTAGTACTAAGCCCTAAATATATATGGAAATAAATAATTCTGAAATACTAGGCCACTTGTCAGAAAAGAGGGACTTCCTTGGATGTTTAGGGGATTTCCTTTAGAACACAAATCTGAAAAAGGTCAATTGGAGTGACTTAAAATATATAAAGTTTCAAGTTGTTCACAGAAGTGAGGCCATTAATGCAAAACTATTCAGTATATGAAGTTCTTAAAATATATAAAGCAAGTGTGTTTTGCTTTTGAATGATTAATCTTAATCCAATTTTTTCAGGTTAAACATGAATTTTCTTTTCAGTACTGTGCCAAGTTTTTACTCTTTGAAGATATCATTAAAAACACTTCAAAGTTCCTCTGCCTCAAACAATGTTGTTTTCAGGAATTGCTTGAAGGTAAGCAGTAGTGGCACTTGGTGTTATAAGGTGAATAATTAAGAAATGAGAAAAGAGATTAATTAATGTGCTGTCTATGAAATTAGCATTCTGATAATTGTTTGGTTTGTAATTATATTGAGTTTAATCTGACAATAATACTAAGAAACTGTGGGTTTTTAAACCATCTTTTCTTTGGGGGAAAACTTTCATTTGTTTGAAACAATTCATTTGCATCTATGCTTTTCTAAGTTTTTTTGTTTGTTTTTTTGCTAAACCTGGTATGAGCTGTTTATACAACCAGATACATTAACTCAGAGGATAATTCCATTTCAAGAGGAATAATGAAGGACAAACTTGAACGTGCACTGTTCCTAAGTTAATGGTGGCACAGAGTACCCAAGTGCTTTGCTATTGTAGTCTCATCAACACTTGAGCTGCTCAGAATTCTTTGGAATGTATATCACTTCTGAGGTGTGAAAGGTGATAGATACTCTTCATATTTTACTACTGATGGACCTCTCAAATGAAATGTATGTGCCGACATCTCCATGCTCTGAAGATTTAAAGACCTCAAATACTGAGAAAAAAGACTGACCTTGAAACTCCTGTCCCAAAATTCCCTTTTTTTCCCCACACTATTGCCTTCCTGAATATATTAACTTGGGGAAAATCCTATAAAGGAAGATAATATTCCTTGTGTTATTATAATTTAAGCCTCATGCCAGATAACCCCTAGTGAAACATGTTATTGAGATGATTCCTGTGTTCCAAGGAACAACTTCTAATGGGTGTGAAGGAGAAAAACTTCAGCCTTAATGTTACACATTTTCCATCTATCAGAAGTATTTCTGATTCTCAACTGTTGTTGAAATTAATATTCTGACCAACTTTCAATGCAATTTGTGGTACTTAGGGAAAGAAATACTTTTAGCAATTTGACAAGTATAATTTTCCCTAGAATGTTTTTCAGTCGTCAGAATGTCAGGAATTTGTTGAACTTAAATAAATGCAATCACATACTAAACTTTCCTCTGGTAATTTCAGAAGACAGCTTTGTAGAGTTTTGCTCTCCTTTTTCTCTTTTTTTTATGCAAGTGCTGACAACAGGAGATGCTGAGGTAATCCAGCAGCAGGGGTCTAGAGGAGCATGGGATTAGTCTGATTTAGATTTCAAAAGATTGTCCTGCATGGTTTATGTAGTTTTTCATTACTGCATATTGGTTATTTGTGCAAAGGGGAACGTTCCAGAAGAATATACAGAATTCTGGACCAAAATAGTCTAAATATAGCAAAGGGGGGACTTGTTCCTGTTTAGGCCAAATCTAAGTTGGACTTCGTGCTGAAATTAATATTGTCATGAAAAAATGAGGGCAGGACCTGAGATTTCCCTTTCAAAATTGATAGAATACAAAAAAGTCTTGACTAACTTTACATGCTAGCAGAACAAAACAAGGACAAGTAGAAAAAAAGAGTTTTTTGTTGCTTGCATTTGATACTTTCTATATAAGATACTGCCGACAGAACAAACTAATATATTTGATAACACATAATCTGAATAGGTTGATTGATTTGCCTGGAAAGAGGGGCTGTAATCTTCAGGAGTCACTAGTCCTGGAAACAAAGGCTTCAATCCTTTTATTACTATTTATTTATGGGGATACTCTTCTTCATAACTGAGGGAAATTATCATTTTCAGAACAAATTCACAATATAAAAACTGAAACTACACTGTTTTTACTGAAAAAAATCAAAACTCTTCATAAAGAATTCAATGAGGCTTAAATTAATACAGTGATATCCATAAACATTAAGGTGATACTGCTTGGTTATAGAAAGATGAGTCAATCCACTCAGTGGGAAACACAAAGGGAAAATGCTCTAATACTTCAGGTGAGTTACAAGTGTTTTTACTAGTCCTGTAAAGTGTGATATCTCTCTCTATGAATATAGATTATGTATATAATGTCGTTTTTCCTGTATGCAATTTGCTTTTGGTAAAGGCTGCTTTCCCATTAATTGCGTTTTGAATCATCTTTGTTTTCTAGAGTTTCCTAAAAATCTGCTGATTTTTGGTAGTTGCTGTTTACAACCATAGTAAAAGTATTTAAAAGTGACTGACAGAAAGCAGAACAGATCTCACTGGGTTTTGTTACATAGTTCAAAAAATCCTTACTGTGATTCTGGCCTCTTGTGCAGTGGTTATGTAAAACAGCAAGGCAAAAACCCACCAATTTTTTGTTAAATCTTTTGTTTTAAAGAATCTTGTTGCATGATGCAGGAATGAGTGTGATGGATACTGTGGATAACAGCCAACACTCTTTGCACAATGAAGCTTTTTATGTTGTACAATTTATAGTTCTGTTGATCCAGTTCATGGCAACTTTTTTTTCCATACAAAACTAACGTTTGAGTTCAAATGTTCACCCTGATGTCAAGGTCTGATATTTTTACTTCTCCTTTTCTCCTAATTTTATTGATTTTTCTAGGCTAAGCATTCCATAAATTAGTTATAGTAAGAAGGCATATTGTGGAATGTGATATAATTGGCAACTGATTGTTGATGTAGGAGATTTATGTCAGCCTTATAGTAATAGTTTCTTATAATTGGAAACATATGTGATTTTTAGCGTCTAGACTTGGGAACTTTCCCAGGAAGGAGTTCCAGGTGGTGATCTAAGCATAATAGGCCAAATGGCTACTTAAAGACTGCAAGCAGACATGGGAAATATGTAAATGTTGCTAGCAAATGCAATTATTTCATAATTTTACATTTATAAATTGCACTATATCAATTTAAATCTGATGGTTTAACCAGCTGATTTGTTCCGTAAATTCGTGTTGAAACCTGAAATTTGCTTTCTCACTGAAATAGTGTAAAATACACTTTAGACGTTCTTGATATATCTGGATGAAAAAAAGGCTTTTATCTGTATCCTGTGCCGAATTTAGTTGCATTGATACACAAATGTTTAACTTGAAATAGCAAATAATTACATTTCTAGAATGAATCCTGTGAAATTTGGTTTGGTATAGTTAAGCTACCTGGCATCTTGAGCTTTGTCTTTGTTTGCTAGTAGTCTGATTTCTGGAAGGACCTCAGAAAGGAAACATGTCTGGAAGTTGTACAGCCTACTAAAACATGTGGTGATTTGATATTTCCTTGATCCCAGTTTGCCTTGAACATGCTCTGCACGTTAAAACGTCCCTGGAGAAGGAAAGCACAGTTGGCTATCCCAGCATGAATACTCTGCAAATATTGTTCTGGGACCTGCACAGCCTGTGACTCACAATGAATATTTCCAGCTCTGGTTCTGACTGTACAATAGGAAATAGAAAAGAAAATAAGTGATTTGTTGGGTCCTAACACTGGATGACTTGATCATTGTGGCTTGCAGAGAGAACACGGAAGGGCTGCACTAGAAGATGTGAAAAGTCCTCTCAATTCAGTTTTCGTGTGCCAGATGGTTGTTTCTTGTATTTTTATTTTTTTTTAATTCTACCTGTTAAGATAGCAAAGGACGACATACGTTATCTGGCTCTGCAGCCAAGTGTGTGGTCCAAATTATTTTCACAGAATGCCTGACAAAGTCTGCTTGCTTGTCTGCCTGCCTCAATCATTTTTCTCAACTAATGAGAAAAATCTGCCAAGCATTGTTGGGCTAAGGCACTAATTATTCTCAAACAAATGTTTCAATTTTGCACAAGTCAGGAAGTGTCTCTGTTTTAAATGATTACATGCCAAGATGCCAGAGTAGTTAGACCAGTTTAGTTTGTCAATATGTCTGGAAGTCCCAGAGGACCAAAGAGATGAAATCATTAAAAGCAAATGGGTCTGCAGTCTAAGGTGCTCTTTTAGGAAATATTGCTGCAATACTTCTTTTTTGTGTATGTTCATTTTTAATGAGAAGTAGTAGGTCTATTTTCCTTCTGGAAATGTTGTTTCTTGTGATATTTCTGGCTGCACTGGTCCTCAGAGTCTCTTGGTTTTGGCACTGAATTAAAGGAAATTTTGTGACTAGTCACACAAGACTGGCCCATCTAATGCTTTCTCAGATTTTGTAGCCTGCTCATCATCACCCTATTTAAGCATTGAGGAAGTTGGTCTCTGATAGTGACAACATTGGAAAGTGTCTCCTTGTAAAACTTTCAGTTGAATTTGGCAGTTGGAAGAATCTTGAACAATTTGAAGGAAGTTTACAGCTTGTTTTCCAAGTGGCTCTGCACTTGGGCCTGAGCTCCACCCTTGCTCAGAAGCAGCTGTGAGCTTCCAGAGTAGCACTGTCCCACCTCTGATCACAAAATGTTTGGGTCACATCTATTTGTGACAAGGTTCAAGGTTCTGACTGTTTGGTGTGTCACTAGTGAGGCATGTGCCTCTGCTCAGCTGTACCTCTGCTGATATGCTACATCATTTCCCATCTGCCTTTCCCACTGTTTGTCCTCATCCCAAAATTGCTCTGAAAGAAGCAGATAGATTGCCAGGTTTAGGGGGTTCTGCTGGGTTTGTCTACGTGAATACCAATAAAATTCAGACTTTCCAGAACTGCCTTCCTGCCCTTAAGTAGGGAGCTGCATCTTTTCAGAGAAAAATGTATTTTACAGATGATGAGAAATTCAACAAATAATTTCATAGGGATAATTTGAGAGGTTTACTTGAGCCAGCTCTGCAGTTCATTTCATAGATGCATGTTAGCTCAAAATTGTTGGACTAATTTGTTTTTAAAGCATATATAAAGAGTAAGGGAAAAATTAAAGGATTAAACCATCAGAAAGCAGAACTTGGAGCATTTCATTACTTGATTGTTTTCCAGCAGCCACCTGTGCCAAGGAAGAAAATGTGCTTAAATATTGTGGTATTTGTGTCTCCTCAAACAGTTACTCATAAAGAGATAAATGGGCAGCAGGAACGTGTATTTCACTAATGGTTTCTGTGTTTTGTTTTTGACACATCCCCTTCTTATTTCAGGGGAAAATATGAAACTTGGTGCCTGGATACCTTCTATCATTAATTGCTTATTGCCCTCGTCTGTATCCACTAGCTTAATTGCAATCTGTCTGCTCAGTGCATGGTGTGTGCTTTTTAATATAAATTTTGAGAAATTATTGGTAAAAAGGAGATTTACTGCATGGGAAATCCTACCTAGCCTGAAAAGTTGGACAGTGCTGGCAGCTCCTGGACAGAGCTGTGTGGCAGCAGTGCATGCAGATGGATGATCTCAAGCCAAGGCATTGCAAATAAAACGTTCCTGATCCCCCAGGTACAGTGCAGGGCAACAAATGCTGAATGATCTGTGAATCCCAGGGTGTTCCTCAAAGTTCAATCCACAGCCAACTCCCAGGCAGCAAAGAAGGTTTTAAGATAATGGTGTTATATATTTTGAAAAACTTTCCATTTTCTATTTTATTGTTCTTTTCTTGTTTGTTACTCAGTGCATTGTTATTTGCTAGATAATTATCTCTTTTGGTTTGGAGGTGCTGGCTGTCCTTGATAAAACCTAAATCTTACCTGTAATGTCAATTACTTTGATGCCATCAGGAAATACACACTCCATGCAGAGTTTTGATAGGCCTCTTTTGCTTTTTAGACTTGAGTGTCTCTGCTGAGAACTGGAGTAAGAGGGAGGGTCTGAATTTGGTTTAGTTGGGGTCTATGCCCCAAGACCAGTAAAGACCTGGTGGCAATGAGAATACCAGGATACCCAGTTGTGCCTGGACTGGCAAAAAGTCCAGTATCCTCCTAGTGATCCAATATCTTTGTAGGTGCATGAACTTCCCAGGTAGTTCTCTTTCCATTTTAAGGATGCTTTGCACAAAAAAGAACTTGCAGGCATTTTTTGTGTAGCAGGCGATCCCGTCTCCAGTTTCATCATATTCGTTCTTGAAATACATTTTATGTGTCTTCACTTAATTTTTAGGAAGTGATAAAGACACAAAAGAGGAAACTAAATGTTAATGTAGTAGTTTCTTGTAATGGATTATTTTTTGTAAGCTGAAGTGGAATACTCTGAAATCAGCTTAGACTGCAAATTAAATGCTAGGAACCCCTTATGATTCCTTATAAGCAAAAGAGATTTTCTGTGACTGGTTCCACTGTCATTGACACTTTGGCATATTTAGGCTAATTCCAAATGCTAGTCCTTGTATGTACCACTAATGCTTCTCTTTTCATAAAATGTCCTAATTTACTTGATGCTCCTTTTTGTGTGTGTGTGTGTGTAAAACTAAAATTTGAGCACAGTAAGTTCAGCTGCATGTGTTTGTACTATATAAACCTTTTCACATTGTAGTTTAGTTTTTTGAACAACCACAGTTTCTTCAAGTGAAAAGCTGTACTTTCCATCCAGGAACACTTCCTATTTTGTCTATCTACATGTACTAGTTTGCAGAAGTGCAGTTGAAATCTGGTGGGAGTAGCATTCCGTTGTAGCTACACAAGTGTTGAATTGTTATAAAAAGAGAAAATTTTGCTGTATAAACCCTATTGCTCTTTTTTCCCACAACTTGTTGTTACAATTCTACCTAATTTGGTAGAAACTTTATTGTACTTTATTTTCTCTTTCTTGAAATAATAATTTCTCTGCAATTATAACTCCACTAAGTTAAAACTGTTAAAATACATAGAGGGGGTTTGAAAATTTGTAATTTGTTGCTTCAGTTTGAAAGCTCTTGAATTGCTCCCTCAGCAGCTTGGTAGTGTCTCCCATTTGCACCAATTACATAACCATAAACAAATTTCAACCATTCAACTGATTTAATGTGGCTAATCATTTATACCTGAAGTTTTTCTTTTTTTTTTTCTTTTTTCTTTTTTTTTTTTTTTTTTTTTTTTTTTTTTTTTTTTTTTTTTTTTTTTTTTATGCAACCTAAAGGATGTCCTGAAAAGAAGTTGCTGGGCCTCTGATTTGTTTTATTCTGAGCAGGAAATGTATAGCACTATGTTCAAGAAACCAGTAAATTGTTCTTTCCATGGTGCTTGGGAGGGTGATGAAGTGTCCTCCCAGGGGTCTTGCTCTTCAGTTATTTCTCAGTGCATCACCAATGTCTGAGTATTGCATCAAGTAATTTTCCTATGAGAAGGGAGCTTTCTCTTACACAGGTTAGCCATAAACTCACCCTAAGGGGCTGGAGCACGATGAATGTGGGATTTAAGTTGTCAGGTACATGATTGCACATCACACTAATCACATTCCTTGTGATGGAAAAGAGAAGGAGATTCACTGTTCTGGAGAGACCACGGCACTGTGCAAGCAGCAGGGAGAATTCTCTCTGTTCCCTGGTGCTGCTGCTGTTGTGCTTGGCAGAAAAGTGTTCAGCCTCAAAGGTTGTAAAGTTTATACCTCTTCACAGTGTGTCACTGTGTTACATAACCCAGCAGGGCACCGCTATGAAAGTGTTTTCTTGAAAATCTTGTCAATATATTTTGTCATGTCAGGATTGATTGAACTGCAGACATAAGCTGTGGGTTTCAAGACAACACTTTTGTCTTGCAAAATTACAGTGTGGAACTGAATCTGCAGCTTGCTGTAGGTGCTTCATTCTCCTCCAGCATTGGTCCTCCCTCTTTCTTTGGTAGGAAGTCTCTGTGCCCAGCCTAAAAAAAGGAGTCAGTGATGCGCAAGGTTTCGGCTGAAAGCTGATTTGGTTGCAATATGTAATTGAGCAGAAGGGTGACAGAGGTTTAAAATTATGGAGTTGATTTTAAGATTTGACACTGGCATTAAATGTTCTATATTTGGAGCTCCTGCTTTAGTGGCTAAAATGGACATTTATAGATAGAAAATGTGATCTGAATTCCCCTTGTGGGCTTGGCAGATAGGTTTGAGTGATTTCATTTTTTGTGTGTAATTTTCTTTTGGCAAGAATGAGTGCAAGGGGTGGTGGAGAGGTCAATTTGTCTATGTTTATAGGTGCTGACACATTTTCTGAGATTTAATCTTAATTCAGCTTGTTTAAAAATTGCATGGCAGTGTTTTTTAAAATACACTGTTGCCAGATTTTGTGTTAACTTGCATATATATACACCATCAATTTTGTGACACAGATTGGTTTTATTGATAACCAGTGTGTTACAGTTCGGCAACAGCTAGTTAAATCTGAGCTTTCAAAAGTTCAATCTGTATTTTATAAAACTATGCATTCCATGGGTTTTATATGTTGCTAAGAGCTAGCTTATGCTTTTAGTTGACCCAGTTAGTAAGGTAACTAGCCAGTTATGAGGGGTGTTTTGTGAATTTGATATTTAATGATTGTTTAAAAATTGGGGTTTTCAGGTGTTTTGAAAAAGCTGCTTTGAAAGTGGAAAAGTTCTGGTTATTTCAAAATAATATCAAATTTGCATGATTAGAAAAAAACAAGGAAAAAAAATTAATTATTTATAGCAGCCTGCATTTCAGTGTCTTTGACCTCAAATCTTTCCTTCATTTGTGAAGTAACACCTCCCACTTAATCATGAACTGATCTAAACCAAAAATTAAGATTAAAAACAGTGCTAGTAGTACTGAATGGTTACACTGCAGGAATAACAGCCAGTTAAAATTTGGAATTTCTGAAAGGAGGGGCTAGACTCTTAATCTTAAACATCTCTGGAAAAATTGCAGCCCTGATCTCCACAGGGAAGGAGGGGGAAAACATTGATGCAGAAAACACGTGCTGCACTCCACTGTATAAATCTGGATTTCAAAAATAAACTTTTTTAGCAGGCTTGAAAGTTGTTGCTGACTACTGCCAAGTAGAAAATTTAATAAAGAGTTTAACTTTGTGCAGCCCAAGCCAGCTCTGCAAACACATGCTTTCCTGCTGAGATCAGGATGAATATCTTGCGCAGGGTGCGAGCGCCAGACTGTAGGAGCAGCCCTGTCTACATGAATCCCTCATCTGACTCCAGTTATTGCTGTGCTGGGCACAGCTCCACGGCTGGAATCGTTGCACAGAGCGTGTGTGCAAAGCTCTGCTCCCTGCTCTGCCGTGCAGCTTACATTTTCAATTATTTTAGCAAGTCCTCTTGCATCTGCAGGGCTTGGTCTGTTTGGTAAATGGACATATTTACCTTCCTAGCTGAAAAATCTTTTTATAGATGTCTGGTGCTCTCCTCGCCTATCTTCTAGCGCAGGATTTTGGAATTCAGCCATAACCATTTTTGAAACGGCCTCTTAATACAAAGAGAGAAAATTAATAGATTTTTTTAAAAAGTCACATAATTTTCATTAGTTCTCTTTGAGAAGCTCTTTCAAACCTAAATTTAGATATTGGATTCAGTATTGATGAGGAAAGGAGTTGAAAACCTATTTTTGCTTTCAGTCAAGAAGAATCCAGCTTTTGTTTAGCAATGAGTGGTGATAAGAGAGGGCTGAGTTTAAAAGGGCAGCACAACAGGCTCTGTGTCAGGGTTTGTGTTTCAGCCCGGATCTTTATCCTCCTCCAGAAGGGTCTGGGACTATGGGGAAATGAGCTTGCTTGCTTTGTTTTGCGGGGAGGGAGACTTACATAATGCTGAGCAGCACTAATGCAGAGTCCTGTCAAGGCATGTCCAAATCTGGCCAGTTACCCTGGGGCTGGGGCAGGTCCATAAACAAAGGAAGGAACTGTTTATAGGACAGCCACGTGAGCAGCAATTCCATCAAATGCCATCCCTGGCTCTATTCTTTCAAATAAACACCCCTTTTCAAGGTGGCAAACCGGAAAAACTTTTTTTTTTTTTTTTTTTTAATAAAAGCTAAACTGGCAAAAATGCTGCTAACTGTCTTCCCAAGATTTTGGTGTAATGGAACACAGAGGCTTGGGAAATAGTAGAGTTCTCTCTTGTCTATGAAAAACTGAGTGAGAAAGGATTTAGACTATCAGTGAAGGCATAGTATAGGAAGAAAGTTCCATAAAATCTCCTGCTCTGCAACTGTCTCATCTGAATTGCCCAAATTGGAATGAAAGAGATTTTGGTTTTGCTTCTGTTATTATTTATTTACTTGTTAAGGGTGAGAAAAAAAGACAAAACCCCACCAACTTCACAAAAGAACAAATCATTCCCTTTTTTTTTTTGCTCAGTCTCAGGATCATCTTGCTCAGTGTGTCAGTGTGAAGGCCAGAGTCCAAGAGGTGAGAGCACATACATGGGGAAGAATATGTGCTGACAATTATTCTGTGAAATGATCCTTTTACTACTGTGTGCAGTAGGGCCACTTCAGACAATACTTCTGACTACAGACAATTTTGTCTTCTTTTCTGTTACTTGTGGGGATCATACGTTATTTATGGGGATATAACATCTCAATGCCTTCAACAAGTTCTCCTCGCCTGCGTTTCTAGATACAGCACTCAGGCTACCTGTCCAACACATTGAGGCACTTCTGGCTTGATTGTAAAAGCCACAGAGCTGATTACCTCACACAAGCTGCACAACAAAGCAGTGATTGCCCATTCAGAAGCATCCCATATTCAGCCTTTATTGTGAGCTTGTAGTGTTTTGTTTCTCTGGCATTTTGTCTCTGTGTTCACCATTCTGACTAATGCAGAGAAAATCTGGAGTCACACTTTTATGTCTCTTCTGATCATATTTGTTATTCTAAAGAAATACCACCGTGGAGGTGGTTTAGTTAGCAAAGAAAAAAATGTCTGTTCAAATGAGTGAAAAACTTATCTTCCTTAATCTCTGGATACACAGCATTTATATATATACACATAATAGTTTTGGGTGGTGCTTTCCAGCAGTGTTGCCATTCTTGCTTTTTAATCTGCAATATGATATGATGTATTTGAATTAATTTCTTGCAAGCACTTGCACCAGTTGGGAGAACCATCATTTGTTCACAGCGATGGGGGCAGTGGGAGAAGCACTGAAGGAAGGGTCTTCATAGGACAGCTGAAATAGATGGATTTATGCTGCAATTGCTCACTCCATGTGTAAAGTGAATAACTCAGCCTGCTTTTATACACCTTTCTAGTACAAACTTTCCTTGGCAAAAAGTGATAGTAGAATAAAAAATTACCTAAATGCATTTGGGAGAGGAATCTAGATAAACGTTTAGGGGTTTTATTTTTTTCAATGAATTAAGTTTTGGGATGTGTGGTAGTCATCCTTGAGTAAACCAAGTGTAGCCCATGATAATTACAAGAAATATAAACAAGCAGCAGATGGATAAAGTAGTCCTAGAGTACCGAGGGAAAAAGAAAGTTGTTCATCCTTATCTGAAATACAGGAAAAGTAAATATTCTCATCTAGCATTTGCCTGGAAGCTTTCCAGACTATCAGTACAATTTGAATCATTATTTTTGGTTTTAAGCTGAACACTGTTGTGTTAAAAAATGGAGTACTGTAATACTAAGCTCCTTGACTCCTGCTTTGACTAGTTTAGGTGGGTATTTTTAATTCTTTTGCTGTCACTCTCTGTCCTAATTTTTCTATGGAGTCTCACCCTCATAAAAGAACTAATACTGTAGATCCACAGATAAAATTCTGCAAGCAAATGAATTCTCTGCTATCGTGGGACTATGAAGATGTGGGTGAAATATTAGGTTCCCCTGAGGAAGTGGGGACTTTTGATTTTTTGGAGACTTTAGCTGAACTCTTACATGTACACTGGTGTCTGTGGTTTCACTCCCTTCAGTTCATTTTGCTTTACAGTCATGATGAAAAAATGAAAATAAAAATGAAACAAGCAGTACCCAGAGTTAATTGATCTGTGTGCCATTTGTGTGAGATTCTTGAGGTTTGGTTTTATTGTGTCAATCTGAAGCATGAGGCAGCTCCAAGGAAAGGGATGGCAAGAAGTGTTCTGCTAACTAGGCAATTGCATTAAAGTAACATTAGAAGGCTGAGAAACCAAGACAAGAAGTGCAATTCAAATGTAGGAAGTGCACAGCATTCAGGAGGAGGAGAGAGTTTGCAGACGCTGTGGCTTTGCTGCTTATTCTTGGACCTCCAGCTGTGTGTTGCTGAAGAAAATCTTTGCCATGAAGAAACATTTGGATATGAAATAGATCTTTTTGAAATGCCCATTTTGTAAAAGTTTATAGGGAAAGCAGGAAACCTGATAGCTGAAGTTTCAATGAGTTGCCCCCTTTGGCAATTATTCCCAACAGAAGCAAACACCCCGGGAATTTTGCTTGGCACAACCCACAACAATTGTTGTATGGTCTGCCTTTAATTATGCAAAATCTACCTAGGAAAAAGTGGGTTTAAAGCTTAAGATATTGCTTGTATGGTTTAGAATATTGGGGTGAAGGCAGTCTAGGTTGGATTCTTAACTGCTGCTCTCATTTCCTATCACCCCAAGTTGTTTTGTCCTAGAAATGCAAAATTCCAGAGTCATCTCACTTAACTGAGATGTTAATTTTAGGATCACACATGTCCTAGATTCTCAATATAGTCAATGAGATACAAGCATCTCTGAAGGATAATTTGCCCCCTGCATGAGCTGGGCCTGCCCTGAAGGTAACTTTTCTTTGTCCATATGGTTGTGAGGAGTGCATAGGACCAGACCCATAATTTGTGATGCCTGATTTCTTTAACTGTGTTTGGGATTGTACCTGAGCAAGTATGTCTTACTTAGCTTTGCTTCTTTAGGAAAAATGCCTTGTGGTACTTTTGTACATAAAACCTTACCTTAAAATGTCTGAAAAACATGCAGGGAATCTTTCTGAAGCTAGAATTATGGCTTCAGCTGCTAAGGCAGAGGGGAGACTAAAGGAAAGTTGCAGTAGATATTATGCAGCATGTAAGTCTGGTAGTGCACAAAGCTTGGATACAGGGTGAGGCACCATAAATCCTCCAGATTTTCAGGGATATGGGTCAGGGAACTTGCTGTCTCCTATTTGAGGTCAGAAGAGATTGAGGAGAAGAAGAAAGATGTGATGCTGACAGAGCATAGGTGAAGGGATGATTGAAAGCACAGCGCTGGGCTGAGGACAAAACATGAAGAACAGAGACATACTGTGACAGCTGAATAGGGGGAATTGGGCCATGCTATAAATGCATTAAGGGTTATAAATGATGTTCTTAATGTTTTCCACATTTAGAATAAAATACAGGATGCAACCTCATTTTTGAATACTTTGTGCAGTTCCAGCTGTCCCATCTCAAGAATGTGATGCAAGTTGTGGAGGTACAAAAGGAAGCAATGTGATCAGAGGGATGTGATGGCTCCTGTGCAAGGGAGGATTCAGTGACCTGGGTTTCTCCAGTGTTGAGAAAAGGTGACTAATAAGGGGGAGGCAAGATATGCTGGAGCTTCATAAGGTTAGGAAGGGTATGAAGTGAATGAAAAGAGTGATTATTTATTCTCACTTGACAAAAAACAAGTGAAGTGATCAGACAACACCTAATTAAATTGTTGAAGTTATTGCTACAGGATGCTAATGATGCCAAAGTAGAAATGGTTTCTTAAAATGATTAGATAAACTCATGGAAAAATTAGTTCATAAAGAAACATTAAAGATACTGATGTAGGGCAAGGCTCCAGCTCAAGAAATTTCAAACCTGGAGGTTTGCTGAGGATTGGCAGGACATACCCTATGCTTGTTCTGTGTTCATTACCTTTCCTTAAGCATCTGCTTTGGCTGTTACCAAAGACAGGGCACCAGGGCTAAATGGGCTAAATGAACCTTTGCTTAACCTGCCATGTGGGCTTCTTCTTGCCAAACCGTACAATAAAGGCCTGCACTGAGTGTCTACTGTGTAAATTGGATGCAATTTAGCCCTAAAATTTCCAACTTCTGCATATATTACACTGTCATCTACAATATTATTTAATCATGTGGATAAACATCAGTCTTTTGGGCTAAATTTAGTGGTAAAATTATGCTCTTTTTTTTCCAGTGTGCTATTCTGCATTGTCTTCTCCCTATCAGGTTATATTGACACTGGCCCATATTATGTATATTTTAATCTGGTCTATGAAAATCATCTTTTGGTACTTCACTGCCACTGTTTAATAAGAATACTGACCTGGGTCAATTACCTTTAATTATCTAGAAGCCATCTTTTTAGGATAAGTATGACCTTGAAATATTATTAACTAATATGTAGACCCTGGTGTATAGGTCTCATTGAAAGCTGTTCCACAAGCAACTAATAAATGAAATTTAATGAAACTGCTACTATCTTTTTGGACTTATTAGTCACATCACTTAAAATAGTTTCTGCTCCAATCCCCATTGCTCTGTCTTCTTTAGATTAGCAATATTTGCAATCTCCTGCTGAAGTGCTGCTTAGAGAGCCAGAACTGAGTGGTGAGCACAGTGGGATGCTGTATGCATTCTGGAGCTGTTCCTAGGGTTTACTCCCAGAAGACTTTCACACCTGTGTGACAGTCAGTAGCAGGCCAAGAAAATTTTGTTTAACATTTTTCAGGCAAACCAATCTTTAGCTTGAAGTTTGGGAGGTGAACAGCACAAAGAGAGCAACTGCTGCCCAGAGAATGGAAGGGGCTTGCACTCAGAGAAGGCTGTTTGTCAGAGAACAGAGAACATGAGGTTTGATCAAATGCCAAATTAATTTGTTGCAAGTTAGCTTGAATAAATAGACATCATCTGAGACCTCCTAGTGTGTCATTAAAAGCTGAATATCAGTTGTATGTTACAGATGGGAAAACTGAAGTAGACAAAGATTAAATGGCTTTCCTATGTGTAAAAACAAGGCACTAACAGAACTAGAGGGAAGAACTGAAGCCCCTGGAGTCCCATTTTTTTTTTTTTCTCTGTTGGCCGTGACAGGGGCAAGGACACCAGCCCTGGATGGGGGGCTCTTTCCCTCTGATCTCCTTGCATGCTGTTCCTCTAAGAGAACTCCTTCAAGGATTACAGCAAAAGAATGTGCTTCTAAGAGCCATTTTGATGAAATCGCAAGACTAGCAGCAGCAAGCAAGCCTTTCTCACTTTCCAGCTTGATAACAAGCCTCACCGGTTGACAGTTTATTTTCTTTCCAACAATCAAGTCTTGAGTGAAAGAGCACTTGATTCTTGAGTAGGCAATAACAAGCGTAGGCATGGAGTTGTTGCCACTTCTGCTTTCATTTCTACAGCAAAGTAGAAAACCAGATTTGCTGAAAATGAATTGAAATGTTTTCCTTAACCACCTTCTCCATGTACATCTATTTTCTGTTTGGTTTTCTTAAATGGCATTCACAGAAGTTGACAAAGATTCCCACTTAAGTTTTTTGTCTCTTTTAGCTTTTCATTTCAGGCTTATATAACAAGATAAAAAGATTTATCAGTCTTGCCAGCTTTTATAAAGGGTTAAATGTCTTGACTTTCTGTCCAACTGTGGAGGTGGTGAACAGACAAGATGAAACAAAAGTGTTAAATCTAACAGTGAAGTTCACAAAACCTCATTATGGGCAGTGAACTTGAATGAGGAGGGAGGTCAGTGAGCAGCACTTAAACCCATGCCCTTAGAAAATCAGGTTAAATCAGGGAATGCATTGCCTTGCTTGTGACTTTAGTATCTAGAGGGAACATAAATTATAGACTTGACCAATGTATCTACTTATGGAGGTAAAATACTTCTGTGGAGCCATTTTCCACTCCTATTTCATGCAGTCTTTGCCCATTCTCAGAGCTATCCACTGGAAACAGGACTAATATATAGGTAAGCCAGCAAGTCTGGAGTTCTGGGAGCAGTAATTGTTGCTGTTTTGTAAAAAGCCTGGGGCACTGTAGTGTTGGCCTTGATTTGTATCCTGAAGGGTTACTGTGCAGAAATATTTTGTGCATAAGGGAATAGGGCTATGGAATTACTACTGAATGTTCCATGGGAGAGTCATGTCCAGAGAGATGATTGGTGTATTCTCATTTGTTGGAGTTGGATACCATTGGCAGGTACCTTAAAAAGTTTCTTTTCTCAAAACTGCCAATCCTGTTTCATAGGCTGGCTATTTTAAAGATATTTTGAGGAAATTTCATTCTGAACTAGTTTAAAACATCAAGGCTTCATTCATTTCTAAAGTTCATTAGCATCAGATGTTACTACCATCCCAGATTCCATAATTTTCATAGTGTTTGAATAGATAGAACCTTTAAGTCCCATACCTCATTAGAATAGAGCTATTTTTTATTTCTGTTATCCTGTACAAGGTGTGTTAATATAAAAAACTCATCTGCCATCCCTAAAAATTTCTTTGAATTTTGCTTCTAAAACTGTTCTTTGAATCATATTTTATAGGACCTCTTAGAGCTTTGTGCAAGAAATCATTCTCTTCAGCATTACACAGACATTGACTGGGAAATCTCTTTATCAGTAGTTTGAATCAAAAGTAATTTTTTTTCCTAGAATCCATTTTAGTCTCCTGTACCGCTGGTTCTCAGTGTGAGAGAATCTATTTAACTGCCTGCTTTTTGGATGGCTTTTAATGTTGTTTTTAGATTTATACAAAGAGTATTTTGCCAATGAGCCTCTTCATCTTCACCACTAGAATGACTTTTAATGGACATCCAGTAGTTTCATACTAAGTAATTTCTTTTAGCTTTATTCTCCCTAGGGAGGAATGCTCTGAATGGCTGGAAATGTCAGCAGCTGCATTAGCTGAAGAGTTTAGCTGCTGCCACCTCCTAGATAAATCTTGCCCTTTCTCATTTCTGTACTTCTTACTGTTTCCCTCAAAGTCAGCCAAAGAAACTTCCTGTCTGGCATAACACAGATTAGGAACTAAATTAGCAGCTATTATAGATGGGCATTTTTCTATGTATTTCGAGGCAAAACCCTTTAAAACTGGCAGAAAAGCTGGCTCCATTTCCATAGAGTCAACAAAATCAAACAGAAACATGAAGCTGAGAAAAAGGAAGGAATGTGTGCAGCTGCTGGGAGCCCAGTCCAGCTCAGCCATTGGGAAGTGTAACGAGGGCCTGGGCTGAGCAACAGGGGAGGTGGATTCTGTGTGGGCACACAGGTGTGGTTTGACATGGCAGTAAAATTGCCAGCATAGTCACCCTTTCCTCCAGAGTATCTGATCATGGGCCCACTTGGAGACTGGAAATGAGTTAAGTGAACCTTTGCTATTACTCAGCCAGGCAGTTTGTCTTGCCCTCACAAGCTGATAAAATTTAGTATTGCTGATACTGATGACTTAGTCATGTGTTTTGTCTGAGAATGCCTAGACCCAAGTCTTCTCTAAAGCCATGACTATTCTTGATATTAATTCTTATATTTCATTTTTAGGCATGTTGCAGTGGTTGAAAATAACTACTGAATGGTTGGAGGATCCTTTACATTGCAAAATGGACCCAGCAGCATATTCTGGTAGTTTGTTGACCTCTCAGGAAAAGTCTGTGATATTATGTGTTCTTTTATTCATGTTATGTGATCCATAAATTCAGAATTTTGGTTGTACTGCTCATTTTATGCAGAAGTTCACAGGCTGTTCCCTAGAATGTGGCTTCATTCCCTAGAATCTGTCCTTCATCCAAGCTCTTCAAAGAAAGGGGAGCTTGTGCTTTACAGTGACAGAATTACATTAAACATATATAGCTGCTTGATTAGAACTGAGATCTTGTGTTCAAAGTTCTTGATGTTAAATACTGGAGTCAGCATATCTCACAGCTGTGCAGTTATTTCCAGTGCCAGAAATCAGGTTTGTAGGAAAAAGATTGTATGTCTTGAGTCATCAGTACAGATTAGACCCCAGAAATGTTATTTAGTGTAATGGTTTATCAAACTTCACAGTGACTTTCAGAATGGGTGTTTTTACAGCTTATTGGTAAAACTGTAATACGAAATTTTATTTTTTGAACCACTAAAATGCAGGCCACCTCACTGCCATGGTGCATATGATGTTAATGAAAATACTGGAAGGCTTTTCAAAAAAAACATTGTCACTGGTTTTGAGTTAGTCAAGCATCCAGACTCACAAGTTTGTTCCAGTTAGAAGGAGAATTTGATGTTGGAGACAAATGTCTTTCATCTAATCCTGTTTATTTAAGAAGACATGCCAAGTACCTTTTCCTTGAGCATAGGAGGATCAAACGACAGGAGATTGTTTTCAGCTGGTACCCAGACTCAAAAGCTCTGTCTAGGATTTTCTTTGTGCTGCATCCCACATTTGCCCAGCCTGCATCTGGACTCTCTTTCTAAAATTCTGCTTGTCTGTTGTCCTTTTCATCGTACCCACACACCAGTCAAACAAACAATCCTTTACATAGCTTAAATTCCTGACTGTTCTTTTATATTCCTGTTTTGGCCTGTGATAATTTGCATATTGGTTCAAGATTGGGTTCAAGAATTTTTATTTCTTTCTTTTCTTTTCCTTGTCTTCTGTTAGTAATATTATTGTTAAATAGTATTCCTCTGGCCTGTACTACCTGTGAGCACATTTTATCAGTTTGTTGCTTGCAGAACAGAGCAGCTCTATGGACAAGAGAAGGGTCAATCCAGCATAAAGTAAACTAAGACTTAGGTAATCTGCCAATTTATTATAGAGGAAGAGGAATAAGCATAAATTTTCTTGAACGGTCATTTCAGTGATCTTTTTTCAGCAAACCAGAATTCTAAAATGATGATGGTAATAATAACAGATTGTGTCTAGAAGCTGAAAAGTTCTGGTTGTGCTTCACTATTTACAAATCTCAAGCATAATTTAACATAATTTTTCCAAGCAGCACAGTTGCTTTTTTATCATGTCCCTTTCCCAGACCATCTTCTTGTCGAAATGTCCCCAGATTCTTTAATCTCTTTGTGGGAAGTTGTCAGACAGTTATGTAAATCCAGCAGGCAGGACCAGCTTTTCAGTGGCATCAGGACTCTCTTACAGCAACCCCTGAACTAGAGGCCACCCACCTGCAGCACCAGAACTGAAGTTTCAAATCCCTTTTCCTGGGCACTCTCAAGCAGAAACAGACAAATGGGGCACACGGCTGAGTTTGCCACCTCCATACATCCTTGTGGATAACTTGCTCTCAGGATATCAGATTTGCAATAACCTAAAGCTGTTAGAAATGGTTCATGAACATTGAGGCATGCATACATAATTCATGTTAACTGAATACATTTGTGTGCACGCTCATAAAACGGAAACAGGTTGCAACTTATTAGTGGAATAAATGGAATTGCTTCTTTATAGCGCGTGTTTTATGCCTCTCCCTAATTTAAACCTAGATCATTAAAATATAAAGTTGGTTGATAATTACAATAAATATTCCTATAACATTTCTGCTTGCCAGCTTGTACATAATCTTCCTTTGTTTCTCTTTAAAAACATTTATTCTATTTCATTTTCTTCAATATATGCCATGAGGATTTAAAATCTGTGTACTGGTGGGTAACTAACTTCTAAATGAAGGCTTGAGGTAAAATATCAAGTTTTACCTGAGTAAAATTACTTTTAGTGGAGATTTGTTGAAAGGATTGAATCTACTTCACAATGGCTGTTGCTCTTGGCTAAATTCTTCCTACATTATTAGGCAGCTTTACTAATGTTATGTCACTACTGTCTAGAGGGAAAAAATAACCCACAATAAACATAACTCGTGTTGAGCGGGAAAAAAAGTGGTGGAAACAGGTGTTTCTTCTGCATAAAAATATCTATATTTTACAATATAAATCCTGAAAATGGAATAACTTCCAACCATTTTAGTTGACATGAAATGATGAAGGACCTCCTCACATGGACATCTCATTGGGCTCAGAGAGATGTTTGTTTTTGGGAAATACACTATGTGCCTCAGCACTATGATGGCACATGCAAAGGCTTTTTTGGTACTGTTTTTTCAGTGTTCAAAAATAAAAAGTTTTTACATCACAGTTTTGAGCTTCACTGCAGTGAAAAATAATTTTCCCTATACTCAAAAATTAATGTCTCTCTTAGGGCTTGATATTTTAGCAGATTAATAAGCAGGCATGCAAGTTTAAGTCCTATTGCAGTCAATGCAGGAAAAGATGTACTGTGGAACTTAGTTTTCAGAAAGGCCTACAATCTGAGTGTTTTATATGTCTACAATTTAAATAATTTTTAATAATTTTAATTATTTAATTTAAACAAAAGCCATATTACCCATATTTAAGTTTCATTAGATGAATTTAGATCATAGTGATTTATATATTTTTAAATAAAAAATCCAAATACATTTATTATTTTTTATTCATATCACTTTAGTACTATGGGGTTTTTTTGGAATTAAAGACCATATGAAGGAAGGTAAGTTTCAAAGTCATAGCTCTTGCACCAAGAGAGTTAACTGAAGTTAGAGCAGTTGGAATGACTTCTGTTGATTCTCTAATGTATTCTTTTATTTTTTGTCACAAAGTGAAACAATTATGAATCTTAAATCTGTACACATTGATATGGGATGTAAGACTTTTTGTTCTTCTAATGTCCAAGTAATCATATTTACAGGATTTGATGCATTAAGTTTCTTATACCTCTGTCCTTCTTCTTTTATGTGAGTTGAAACACCAATGGAAAACAAAAATGCACTGAATTTTTTTAAGACCCACAGAATTGGATGAAGCTTTTCCTCTTCCTTATGTCAACCTACATGCTCAGTATTTTCATCTTTGTTGTTCCTCCTTAGAATGAAAATATTTCTCCAGCTTAATTGAAGCAAACACCCAAAGCTCCATACTACACAGCTTTCCTATTTAGAAGTGTGCTAAATCATCCTGCTTTTCTTGTGGGGTTTTTGTTGTTGGCTTGGTTTTGTCTGACAGAAATCTGTGAGCTTACAAATGCTTTCTCATGTTGTACTAATGAAGGCTGGATGCTACCTGGATATCAGGAACAGAAGATTGGAATGTTTCCAGATGAACTTGGAAGTTTGGCTCTGGCACACGGCAATCATTGCTGTAATCACCCCAATTCTTTTTAGGCAGATTGTTTAAAAGCAACCTGGGGTGATGTGGCCATGAGTCTGATGTCTAGGTCAGACTGCCCAGGATGGTTAGAACTTTAATTCCCTTGCATTAATCCTTTTGATGTATGCCATGAAAGCATAGCCTGTAGCTGTCAAATTATATATGCACTGTGGGTGTAGTCTGTTTAAGTTCAGGACTTAGCATCATGTATTCCAATTCAATTTATTTTTATATCTCATCTTTCACACAGAGGGTCTGAAAATGCTCAACAGTGAGAGACAGAATAATGAGATAATGCTTTACAGAACTGTGAAAAGTGACTTGCATATAGATAGCAAGCAAGGCAAAGGTTGGACTTGAGTGAGAGAAGACAGCTGTAAATTAAAAGCAGGAGTAGTATAAATACAGAGCAGTTCTGATAGAAGGGACTTGAAATGTGTGGGGGAAAGGTTTAACTTCCTGTAAGATCACTAGTAGAATAGTAAAGCTTCTACATATTCCATGATGAAACATGGTGCTAAATGATATTTTGCATTGCAGGAATTTGTGTTATTGGGATTGAAAAGTTGCTGGATTTGTTACTTATGGAAGAAATAATATAAGGATGGAAAGGTAGAAATCTTTTGATAACATCTGGCTGACGATAGAGCTCCTACAGAGTGGCTTAATCAAGACATGATTAAACTGTGTGAAGGAGGGAAAAATATCAAGAAAGGGGGGTGTAAAGATAATTTTAGACAAAACTAATTCTGGTCTGAGCAAGAATCATAATGAAAATATGGAAATAGTGGTAAACCTTCTGGTAGGGAATGGGGGTGAGGGGAGGTGATAAAAATATAGGAGTCTGTGGAGATGATTAGGTACCTTGGGTTGGGTGGTCATTCCCAGCTCATTTCACATGTCTTCCATCCAGGAAATTTTCTCTTTTCTCCCATTCTGAAATATTCCTCACTGCAAAAGGAAAGAAGATTTTTACATCATGGGATTTTATCCTGGTTTTCTTTTTTAAAGTCTTTGTGAGTTTCTTGATAAGGTCTGAGCCTTGTGATGTTTAGTCAAGTAGTAAAACCGAGTTCTTAGCTGAAGACAGTAGTAACAGAATCAGAGAGAACTTTCTACCTTTTAACTTCCCTACAGAAAAAGATAATATACCAATAGTTTTGCTTCCTCCACACTCCTGAACTACCTTAATTGCATGCACAAAATCCTGATGTAGACCAGGCTTGAACTGAGGACCATAAATAAATTTACATCAATTACATAAAATTGATGTGCCAGTCTTAAACAAGCATAGAAGCTGAGGGGGAAAAAAAGAGGTTGAAAGCACAGAGCCATGAGCAGTAAAGAATGACAAAGGTATATAAAGCCTAAAAGCAGAAAAAAGCTTCAAATACAGATTTTGCCCTTTGAGGAGAGCATCAAAAGCTGACTGTTGGAAAGGTTTGGGAAGGACAGAGTATAAATAATCAGGGCTCTTCTGGTCACTCATCTCTATTTGACTACATGTAGGCTGCAGTCCGAGGCTTCTTGTGTCCCATAGGACTGAGTGAATAACTGATTTTTAGATTAAAAGCAGATGTCAATGTGTTTTCAAATGGTTCATGGCCAGAAGTAGTTGGAAAAAAGGCATGGCAAAGAGATGAAGGTATGACAGTAGAAAGATATGTCATAAGGAAGATATCAAGAAAAAGCAAATGGATCTTGTTGGAGACAAGAAGTGTCCTGGCCCAAAATTGTCAAGTGGATTTGGCTGGTTTTTGCTGACCTTCACTAAACTTCTGAAAAGAGCTGGGTTTAGAAGGTAATCTCATTCTGATTTGCAGAGTCACGAGCATCTGTGCACAGCTTCCTGCAAGTTTGATATAAACCTTAATATGCAGTGTAGTATGCTATAAAATTGAATTACCACAGAAGCTGTTTTGTTCCCAAATTTCCTTTAATGTAAATGAACTGGCTGGAAATAGTAGACAATTGTGGGGTGTTTCCTACCCAGTGATGAATTTGTCACAGGATCACAATATAACTAGTTATTAAATATTGTGAATATATTATCTATTAATAAGAAAGTCATGCTGTTTAGCATTATTACACTAAGAAGTCACAATGACCCTTAACATAATCCTGACATAAATTATGGTTGTTTACACAGACCTCCCAGCAGCCTGCTAAATGCAGTTTTCCAGTCAAAGTTTTGTAACTGTGATGCCTCAAACAGTTTATTCTTTTACAGTACAGGGCTGTAGTGCAAATTATTGGTGTAGTGCATAAATAAGTCCTGATTTCTTCTCCCTTTCTACATATGAGTTACGAAAACAAAGCAGATGTTTGAAATTGCCCAGGTAATCTGAGAGGATTCTGTCTTGCAGCTTCCCTCTGTGCTTTTTATCAATAACTTTGTCAGAGCTGGTGTAAAATTGAAGCATGTTGAGAAAGGTTTTGGATCTAAAAGATTTCGTCACCTTTAAATGACAGTCAGTGGGGGAGCTTAACTGAACACATGCACTTTCTGCTCTATGGAGTAGTTAATAAAATATGAACTTAGCACACAGTCTAATATTGATTTCTCTGGGAGAGACTGGATTGATATTAGATAATGATGTTGCATATGGATAGCAAATGACTTGAAAGACCTAATCAGCTTTTTGATATTCACACTGCATTTTCAGCACATTCTGCAAATATATCAGAACATTTCCTATCTAACCAAAATGACTGCACCTGATATTTGTCAGAACATTGGTCAGTATTCTCCTTGTGCCTCAGTGGAATGCTTTAGGTCAGGTTTTGCAATTTAGGAGCTTAGTTAAAGTGATGTACCCTCTGAAATTCGGACAAGGAAATCTTCCAATATACCACAAAATAACAAGTGTTGACTTTCCTGTCTTTCAGAAAGTGAATCAAAGAATGCTCTGGCCATTCTCTGAGGAAAGCAAAACCCTGACTTTCCATTCCCCTGCATTGCTAGTCCAAAATCTCAGCTATATCTCTACAAAAACATGAACATATCAGGAAAGCATCAAGGAATGCAAAAATTTGATTAATATTAGAGTTGGGAAAGGAAGAGTTCTGTCAGCTACTATTGTGTGTTGGGTCAGTCCTTCAGTAGCTTTTGGTACTGAATGTATCTTAAGCTTTTTATTTATTAAACCACAGATGTAATCAAAGGACCAAATATAAAAAACATTTCACCTTTGCTCATAATATCTCTTTGCAGAGATTTTAAGACTGTTGTATGGAATAATGCTCTGTATAATTGAGAAGAGTGTATCTCCTATTTTTGGAGCATTGTAGTTTCACAGTGAGCCCCAGCCAGACTTAGGGTACAGTACATTTAAAATAAATGGTTTAGCAGTGGATAATGAAAGCCTTGGAAAAGGAACAGGGTGGAAATGTGGCCAAGAAGTGGGAGATTGGGTTCTGTGGCATACAGAGAGGTGTAGTTAACACTGGAATTAATGTTGGTGTCAGGGGTACCAATAGACTGTCCTATATAGGGGGCTGAATATTTTCCCTAAATAAAGTCTGAGTATCCTTTTGAAGAAGCTTCCATAGCTCAATCTGAAATTGTGAACCTGATTCAGAAATAATTGAGAGAGGCTATTTGGCTTGTGATATATGGTAGTCAGGCCAGATGATAGCAATTTTCTTTTATGGCTTCAGAAATATGACTATTTTTTTCAAAATATTTGCTTCATAAGATGATGAAGTCTGGTGATTTTTTCTTTGTCTTAAAGATAACCACACTCAGTCTTCTGACATCAAATTCTTAAACACTCTTAATGCCATAGAAAGATGCTTACTTTTAAGTAAGGTAGCACAAAGAAAACATGAATATTTTTCCTTCAAATTAAGTACACATATATATATATATATGCTGTTTTTCTTCTACTGACTTTTCTTTAAGAATCAAGGCTTAAATGACTGTTCACTAAGTTTATTGCTTTATACATGAAGACTGAGGGTTTCTGAATGTAAGTCTACAGATAAAAAGCTGCCATATTGAAATTGGTTAAAGGAATGGCAGAATCCTGTAGGTGGTTACTTAGCCTATGGTGCATAACTTATTTAATGTGTAAGAGTACCTTAAAAATCTATGTGCATTTCTAATTGCATGCTTCAACCTTGGTATGTGATGGCACAAGTTCAAATGTTTTTGTATTTCTTTCTTAAAAGCATGTTTTTTATTTAACATATCTTTAAAATAATGTAGACTGTTTATTTCAGAGGTTGGGGTAGAGTTTTTAAAAAATATACTGATTTTATTTTCCTTGCATGATTAAAACTGATGCAAGTACATCCAAAAGGGAAAAGTTAAAGAATCCACCCAGAGATGTCATGAGGAATAGCTGTGAAAAATTTTTGTTTTCATTAAAGATTCAATCTAGTGAGCCTTGGAGCTTGGAAGTGGTGACGTGCTCTGGGAGCATTGTGCTGATGTTGTCCTGTTTGAGCCACCTGAACTGCAGGTGCCTCAGGAAACTCAGCCTTTTGGGCTGCATGTGCAGCACTGGGCAGGACAAACCACACAATTCCTGACCCTGCTGGAGTGACATGAGGAACCCTGATGGGCTGTGAACCCCAGAAAGGCAGCTTGAACTGGGAGCTCGATTGCCACCGATAGTCTGGGGAAGAGACTTTGGGATCCTTGACCTCGTGTGGTAAAATTCTCTCTTTAGCATCTCCCTCCTCCCGGAACCTCTCTGGGTTTAACAGCACCTGGTGCCTCGGTTCCACACCAACTCCAGGGGAAGGCTGCCACCTACTGAACTCCGGGGTTTGTTGCCTGCAACATCTGTATTTGCCAATTTCTTGCCCCAAGCAGTGACCAAATCCTGCCTTTTATTGTAAGGAGTGTGTGGTGGTCAAGGTCCCTGCAAGACACGGCTCTATCTATCATTGCAATGGATGAGATCACTGCAGCCTGGCACTTGCTAACAGACATAATTTTTCTTTTTGTTGCAAGCATTAGAAAGTGTATTTTAACACACTAATTATAAGAGATGACAATAATAAGTGAAGATAACAACAGCCCACGTTGCTATTATCTGACCCTGATCTCAAGGCTTCACTGAAAGTGCTAAAATGTACTGCTAAGGATTTCTTTGGAAATTCACTATTAATTGGTGTGATATTTCAGTCCCAGTCTCACAAAATTTAGAAGTGTCTTTAAAAAGAAATAAACCAGTAAGGCTCCTCACACTTCCCACTAAATGCTCAAATGAATTTCATCAAAGATTGTCATGCAAAAAAATTCAATTATCATTCCATAAATATGGATGAAATAAAGTATATATTTACCTCATAAACTCTTCTATTCGTACCAGGATGACTGAAATTTCAGACCTCTTCGTGGTTTTTCCTTCTAAAAATCTTTCTTTTGACAAAGCAGAAGGAAAAAAAAATTCATTTGCATATTCATTTCCAAAGGAAAACAGGACAACTTCAGCTTTGTATAAAAACTGAATCTCACAGAGTGAGTATTTTGGACATCCTTTAGATATAGCTTCAAACTTTTGTTTAAAGTTGGTGATTTGGCTTCTCATGGATCATTTGGATTAGAGGATGACTATAATAACTTCATGGAGCAAAGAAAAGCATCTCCATAGTATAAAGCTTTGTTTCACATGTCTCTGCTAGGGGGAAAAAAGAAGAGACTGAAATAAAGTTTAAAATGGGAGCAGTGAGGGTCTTTCTGATTGGAAAAAATACTTTGAGAATTCTGTAAAAGATTAGCTTATATTTGCATCACAGATTTTTGGTGACCTTGTATAAACAAACTTCAACATCTGATAACTTGAGGCCTTTCCTTTAGGCAGCCTCTGGACCATTTGTAAAATTGAGATTGTTCATAGTTCCTGCCACACTTCAGCAAAATCACCTGCAGATGCTCCCTCAAAATTTGGCAAAAATAAGAAAATGCATGGGGGAAAAATACAATGGAAAATGCAATTGCAAAAATGTCAAATCTATATATTTTATTTTACTTTTTTTTTCTTTTTTTTCTTTTTTTTTTTTTTTTTTTAATAAGACTTAATGTCACTGTGCAAAGTAGGCAGTGCTGTTCTCTGCATCCTGCCTGGCAGAAAATTATCTTCAAGCAAAATCAGCAACATCTTGTGTCACAATTTAGTTCCTGGTATTGTTAAACCAGAGAGGTAACTCTTGGCCAGAAATTTCCCATTACTTCAGTATGTTCTGTAGTTGCATTTTCCTTTTGGTTGTGTAGTGCATTTCTTAAGAGCCATCACAGATCACAACTGGTGTTTTTTAGTGGAGGTAAAATTTCTTCAAGGTGGCAGGTGATTCTAGATATTCCTCATGTTGGAAAAACCAGGTTGTCACTCAGACACAGCAGAATCTACCCATACTCCTTCACCTTAGTTTTGCACTTGTTTAAAGGAATTATCTCATGGATTCACTCATTTCCCTCTCAGAGCCCCTGCTGTAGCTCTGTACTCTGGGGAGGGTGCAGATAAGACCTGGTACAAATTAACCAAAATGTTCACTCTGAGCTTGAGGGAAATAGGGGATCCAGCCTTGGTTTTTGTTTAACTACATCAGCACTGCTCCAGGCATCCTGAACTGGTTATTTTGCTTTTGGAAAGGAGCAGCTGACATAACCACACTTATTTTGTGATGAAGCAGAAAATTCAGTAGAAACAAGCTAGTATAATGTGCTTTTTAATGCCTTTTTCTTTGCCCTCCCCCATAGTTTCCATTCTTGGGTTCTTTTCAGGTGAGTTCTCCCACTCATAAAAGCTGTCAGGTTTCAAAGGATGTTCAAACAGCTGGTTCTGATGTAATGCTTACCTTTTCCAGCAGGCATTGGCTTGAAATCCATCAAGTCTTAGCCATCTTTCACAGGGATCAAGGGCTCAATTCTAGAAAATACTGAAGCATCCAAACACCTGTGATTGCAGCGAGATTACTCATGGGCTTAATGTGCTTAGTACCTGGCTGATTCATGCTATAATAGGAGGCTCTTTGTGCTGTAGATGGAAATAATAAGAGGCTTGACTCTGCAGCTTGTTAGGTGAAGTTCAATAGTAAAGCTCTTATCACCAAATTGTTGGTACTTAGGGAATGATTCTATTTATAGAAGCACACTTTCTTTGTTTTTATTTCCTTGCACTGTTTATTCAGAGATTTATCTTTTCTGATTATCATAAATATGTAGGTTGCTAGAGGTGCTTTTATATGTCATGCTTCTTCCTCTGTGCAAGAACAAACTGATGCTTTATTCTATTTGCAGCAAATTGTTGCTGAGTATAGATGGTGCAAAGCAGAGAGCTTCATGTGTTTTCTTTGTTTCTTTGCAGAAAAATGAAGTGACAGGTGCTTAGCCTCATTTTTCATGCTAGCTTTGCCATGCCATTTTCACCAATAATGAAGGCAGCTGCCAGAGCTTGAGGAAATCAGGCGAAAAATTCAGCTGGCAGGTAGACCCAGTCACTTTAAGAAATGTAATCTTATGTTAGCAGATGGTAATTAAAAGGCAGAAGAAATAAAATTTTGTCTCAGTTTTCTGCACTGTTACATCAATTAAATCTGCAATAGAAATGCAAGCAGAAAACATAATTTATTTTCATGTGGCTACACAGTATGATTGTATGCAAATCTAATGATTTGTTTTGCAAAGACAATTGCAGGTTTTTTTAACCTAAGTAGGATAACTGATCATTTCCAGAGAGTTTGTGTGTGCAGTAAATCTTCAGTCTTTAATATGCCTAATGCAATGAAAAGCATCTTCTTGTTTTCTATTCGTTGTTAAAGCTCAAATTATGTTCTCTTGTCTATACACTTCCAGCTTTCAGTAACACCAATTTAAATCTGAGCAGTTCAGTCTATCTGAGTGTGGAGAGCTAATCTAGCTCAGGCCTCAGCAGGAGTGCATCCTGTTAAAAGAGAATATCCAAAAAGTGCAAGATTGAACTGGGTAAGAGTTGTTATGCTCTTGTAGGAAAATGATGTTTCAGCTCTGACAAGATTTCTAAGGGTTTTCTGTTGTTCCTGCTACTTGCAGACATCTAGCTTTGGGGACAGAGCCTTATCATTTCTCATATGTTGCTACTTATGGCTTCTAGGATCACGAACAACATGTGCAAATCACTTGAAGTGTGAAATAATTACATAATTAAAGCTCATTATGGCAGAGGCGAAATGCTGGTGTAGCTATGTCACCATTTCCAGAGCTGGCTGTGATTTGCAGAGCTTTTATGAGTCAGGCACAAATATTCACCCAATTTTAGAAAAATTCACCCAATTTTCAATGTTACAGTATGATCAAGCTTGAATGATATTTTAGTGCTGTTATTAATTTTTAAAAGACATAGAATTATTTAGTTTCAAATCTGTTGAACAGATGTTTATTTTGCATTTCTGCAGATCCAAGCCAGATTTGACCGTGATGATGAAACCACATTTCCTTTCTTACCTCTCTTGCATCAAGTCTGCATTAAAGACAAAAAGAAATAACCTAGATATGTTGTTTAAAAGTGCTACTTCTGTCCCATTGACTGATTGCTGATGACTTTGAACATAATGGAAATTTTATCACTGTAGATCCCATTCTAGTGAGACTGGCATAACAAGCAGCATTTTTTTCAGTTTTTCTTAAGTGTTCAGTTGAGCAGAAATGCAAACACACTCCTTAAAGCTACAGTGATCAAAAGCATCAATTCAGATCAGTGAGTTAATTCAGGTTGTGTCTGATGAAATCCCTGCTCATTTAAACATATATAAATAGATTATAAATTATATACAAACATATAAAAATAGATTATCATATAAATATCTGGGATTTTTATAAGGTCTTATAAGAAAAAATTAATATTAATTTTGAATCAGAATTCACATTTATTTCACATTTGCCCATGGAGCATCTCCATGCGTTTGCATATGAGAACATACGTAAACATTTAAGTGAGAGATTTCACTTGAGCAATTCCAGAGAGAGAAAAACCTGGATGGGGGAAGTGAGAAGGGGGAATCTAATTTATTGAGAAGCAACCATACCTGTCTTGCCAGGTGTGAACTTTCCAGAGTGGGATCATGTGTGGTAAAGAGTGGATGGGATGGGTGCCAGACTCTTCACTGGTGCCACAGCCACCACAGAGAACCACCAGAGAGCAAATGGGGGGTCATGGCTTCTGATCCAGGTTAGTCTGGGGGAGACTGAAACACCTTTATCTCCTGGCATGGTCTCTGAAGTTGGATTTTTCTGTTTCTTTCTTTATTCCAGGTCCCCAAGTTTGCCCTGTGGTCACAGATGGGCAGGTACAGCCTGGGCCAGAGGTAGAAGGGGAGCAGAGGCTGCAATTCCTGTCACACCCCAGCCTCAACAGGCTGGCTGAGCATGGAGCGAGCTTCAACTTCTCTGGGGCCCAGGGGCTGCTTTTGTACACACATCAGGTAACAAATCCCTTGACACATCACTGAAGGATGTGCAGTAGTGGGCAAGAAGAAAGTGGAGTGGTGGAGTCTGTACTAAAAAACCTCTGTGCACCTGGGCAGCAGCAGCAGCTCACTGAGCCTGTGGCTGGGGATGCCCCCTCTCAACATGTTTCCTTGGCTCTTGCTGCTATCCTCATCTAGAATGTTCTTGGTGGTTAATTCTTTGAGCTCTTGCTTTCCAAAGACTGCGACTATTTGGAGGTGGTGTGGTACTCTGAAACACATCTGTGTCCACAGAGACCATAAATACATTTTCTCTAGAGACCCAGGCCAGGGCTGATTCTTGGACCTAGCTGAAAATTTTGGGCATTTAACCCATCCTTTCAAATATCAGCTTGTAACTGCCAAGTTTTTGTGATATTTGCCTCACCACACCATTAAGCCTAAAATACTTCTGAGTATTAGAGATTACAAAGGGACAAAATAAATTAAGGAATTAGCAAGCTAAGACTACAAGTGTGAGAAATTTTCCCTGCCTCCTCTTTGTTAAATTATCAGGGAGACCACTTGATACTGTTGGTTAGTATTATTTTTTTTTGTAGCCTTATCACTGTACTTGTGCATTGAGGAAGGTACTCCACCACTGTTAAGCCTTTTGCTCTCTCTAGACACTGACATTTAACCTCTAAGTTGTTCAGCTGCAGGTTTTATACCTGGAAGCTCCATTTGAAAATGTTGTTCAGCTGCAGGTTTTATACCTGGAAGCTCCACTGGCTTTGAAAAGGCAAATCTGTAAGAGACACTGAATGCCTGGTGTATCTGAGGATGTTCATTGTTGTCTGAGAAGCCAGTGCTCCTGGGTTTGAAATTTCGTCTGTGCCCTCTGAGAAATGATCTTTTATATACCCAAAGGACAAAAACCCTTCAGCTGAGGCCTTCCAAAAAATGAATGCTGTATTCCTCCTGCTGGGACTTTGTCCTGATAAGGAAACAGATGCCTCACTTGATTTCTTCTCTCACACAGAAATCAATAAAGAAGGTAATATGAAGTCAAGTTTTGAAAATGTGCAAAGCAAACTCAATGCATATGGCCACTGGGCATTCTATAAAATACTTTCATGTCTTTAGGAATTTTGTGGCCTTATTCTTAAGGTGCCCTATTCAGGGCACTTAGAGAAACCCAATAGTCTTAAAATGTTGAATAGCCTTTCCTCATAAATTTGGGTTACTGGGTGTGTTGCACCCACCACTAAAATCATTGATGATAAATAAATAAATACTGGCTTCAGTATATACGCCCTGTCCCTTGTGAATCTTCTAAGCAGTTTCCTCTTCCATTTTCAGAGTTGAAAATTATGGGACTGGTTTGAGAAATGGCAGGGGTGTTTGGACTAGGAAATGCTGTGGTCTGAAAATAAGAGGGGTTAAGCATGCTCTAAAAGAGGGAGGTGAAGTGGGAGAATAAGAAAATAGTTTGGATTCAGTTTGACATTTTCTTTTATCATACTTGCCCTCAGTCAGCTTGTACGGTGATAGTAATTTCTCAGCACAGTGTCAGGTACATAAAAGAATGTGACAGCCTTCCCTGCTAACCCAGGCTGCCTGATAGAAATTATCATTCATTATCATTGTTAGTGTAACCAACCAACCCCCAAGTCGGATCCCTTTCCAGTGGCACTGAAATGGCAAAAATCCCAGTCACATCAACACTCTAGGCTCAGGCCTGAAGCTCTACTATTTGAAGAAATCCAATGGTGATTACTGACTGGAGTTCTGTTATTTTATCTGGGATTTATGTTCTGTTTTTTAATGGAGTGTGTTAAATGAGAATCTTTAAAAGACTAGCTACTACAAGAAAAATAATTTAATGTGATTTTATAGTTTTTATATATGTTACCAGATGTAGTCAATCAATCAATAAAACAGCTTTTCTTTGAGAGCATTCTACTCCAATGGCTAAACTTCCATAATTATCCTGCCACCATAATTATAAATTATCTAGACTCCTTCCTTCTAGTTTATTCAAGCTGATGAGAAACCGATAAGATAGAGTTTCAGTGCAAGTGACATCTTATCACTTGGCAACTTTCAATGCAGAGTGTTTCAAAATCATATCTCTAAGACTGCACATTACTTTGAGGAAATGTGTCAACAAAATGCTGTCAGCTCCTTGCCTCTTGACAAGCTGTACAGATTTCAGATGACTCTCAACCATAGCTTGTCCATCAAATCAGCAGATGTCCTTTTTGGCACTATTGGTAGCATAGTTAGGGTGGCTGGTGGCTTTTTTAAAAGGCAGGAAAGAGTTTCTGATTGTAACTGAGGCCTAAGATCTAGTTCTGAAGGAGTAGAGGAACAAGCAATGCTTATTGCTGATGTACCTGGCGATGGGAAGAAGGAAGCCCTGAAGACTTTGGTATTTTGCTCATTTGATCTCAGATAGGGATGGGGTGTCCTGAAGGACAAGAATGACTAATTGGAAGCTGCTTCTCTCAGCCCTAGAAAATGAAACAAATTCTCAGAGCACTTTTCAGGCTACAAAGTGTCACATGTCTTGATGGTTTTTATGGCTGTCACTGCAGTTTGTGACTTCCACCCTTTCAAGAGGGACAGCACTAAAATAGCAGTCGTGTCCCTGTCTGAGGAAAGCCTCTGCTTGTGAGGTGCTTCTGGCTGCTTTCATCCCTCCTCTTGTGGATTGGCTGGGCTGGAGAGGTCCAGCTGTTTCTGTTTTCATTGAAAGGGACTATAATACACAGATTCAGCAGGTTTAATGTTTTACAGTGTAATAGATTGTTAGACTGGAGCATCTTGTCATGACTTGAGAGATGGTAGAGTGCACCTCTCAGATTTATGTGTGTCCTGTGGGTATCCTTGTGCTGTACTACCTAGTGCCTTTTTGGGCTGCTTTTATTCCCTAAGACCACTGTGCATATACTTCTCAAATAACACAAAACCAAAGGCTGTTTCTAGCCAACCCAATAAAGGCTTGTAGAAAGGAAAGCTGATCTTTTCCATCATGTGGATTCCTCAGTTTTAAATTTAAACTGGTTGAAACACCTTTGAACAGTTACACTTCAAAGGATATTTTTGTAAAATGTGTGTGCTTTGAGTCTATCTTTGATTGTAAATTAAATCTGATTTCCTTCCATTCTGTAATAGCTTGCAGTTTTGTTTTTCTTGGCACTACAGCTCTTTCTGTTTGTCCTTCAGTTAGGCAAAGGTAAAAGGCTCTCCCTGAGAGAGAGATTAGTTTTTCTCACTAGAATTTCAAACTGCAGGATGAGAGTCTTCTCTGGCACACACTGAACTCACCACCATCCTCAGTTTACACGAAATCATAATCAAAGACAGATGTCTTTGCCTGTTATAAATAATCAGTGTTGCTTGCATAGACCAGGAAAAAACCTTGTTTAGACTGGTCTTTCTTTCTTGGACCTCTGTATTTCCCTTAGCCTTCCTTTTTTTTCATCTTTTCTCTGTCTCTAATTCTAGATATTTGCCTAAGGAAATAAAAGGCATGGGGAAAGTAGATCTTGGCACTCTCTGAATTCTCAGTGGATTACCCTATGGAGTGAAATTAAATACACATGACATATAAAAGGGAACAGCCTTTTAATTTATAGCAAAACCCCAGTTCACAATAAATCCGTTCTTTCCTGTTTGTTCATGTGCATGATGAGAACATGTCATATGCCTCTGTGAAGCTGATATAGGAGTTCTTTGTTCTGTATAGGATTAATTTGTTTTGAATTGGTTAAAGGTTCTCTGTAAATATCAAATAGAAATTGTGAATACACTTTTAAATTGGTGATCAAGTTCACTTGCTTTTACAGCAAACCCCAATACAGCAGCATCTATTTTAATAATTTCTTGTAAAGGCATTGTCCTGCCAACTATAAATTGTCCTTGAGTAGTGGTGAGATTTCTGTCATGTCAGGGCTCAGATTAGAGCCTCTTTTGGGGGAGTATTTTCAGATCTCTTTGTGGAAAAATTCTGCTCTGGAGGTGGATACCATTATGTTTTTTTAGCCCTGGGCAGTGCACAAAGCTCTCCTGTGCTGAGTTTTGGGTGAGGTTTTTCAGCTGCAGACACCACCCTATCAACATGCTTCTAATTCAAATGTCCTGAACTCTTCCTGACTAAACTGTCTGAATGTTTTGCTCTGGTGTTTTGTCCTCTAGGCTTCCATATTCTTGTGCTGGTTAATTTTTTTTAGGAATGAACAGAATGATGAGGCAGGGATTGTGAAAAGAGCCTCAAACCACTAACGGGTTGCTCCTACACAACCAACCATGTTCTGTGTTCTTACAGGAGATTTGCGAAGACCTGACTTTAAGAAATGAGAATATAATTTTGCTTGGGTTTTTTAAATCCCAATAATTTACCACAAAAAGCCATCACTGCTAGTGTTTTGGTAGAAATCCAGGCTGGTCCCATTCCAAGAGACCCAGGCATTTTCCCCCAAAGGTCAGCTTGTTCATGATAAAGGGATGGAGAAGCCTTTTTTTTTCTTTCTCCCTGCTTGGTTTGTTGTTTTGGTTTTTTTTTTTTTTTTTTTTTTTTTTTTTTTTTGGGTTTTTTTTTTAACATATGGGCTAATTCCAGTATCAACTGCTTCAAATCTTATTTCACCATGGTAAAAATTAAATTGCTATAGTTGCTTGCCCATTGCTATTTATAGCTTTCTCCTTTACTGACTGTTTTCCTCCTCTGCAGAGGACCATAAATACATTAAAGAGCAAAGGAATGATTGGTTTGTCTTTGACACATAGGCTCTCAAGCTTGTTGATATTAGTCACATTAATTAATCATCTTATGGACTATAGGTTTTATTAACAGAAGCATCATCTGATTCAACTAATTAATCCACTCCTGAAAAAATCCACACTTGTGGATTAAGGTGACTTATTGATACCAGTGGCCACAAAAACCCATGCCAGATAGGCCAGATGTGCTTAAACTGGCTCTTGGATTTCTGAGCAGCAGTCAGTCTTTGCCTCTCATAATTTCCCCTGATTTCCCACTTCTCTGGGAATTATTTAAGAATATAATAATACAAGTATAATGAGCTGAAGTTCCCCTGCTTCAGCTGCCTTGGCCTTGGTAATACTATTTCTCCCTCCTCTGCAGTGAGAAGGATTTGACTTGACTCAGCCACTTGCATTTTCCTCTCACTGAAAATGCCCTTGGTCAGCAGTTCAGGGAGTGTGCAAGGGCAGGCCCAAAGCAGTCTGCGTTTGCAAACCTGTTCTTTCATTTACAGCCTGGACAACGTTGATGCTGCTCTCTTATGATACATTCTAGGGAATGAAAACCCCATGAAGCAAGGCACATGATCAAGCTATCACTGAAATTCCTGCTCTATCTGGACTGCCACTGAGTCTTTCTGAAGCCTTTGAGTTAGGAAGTGGCATGTTTCCTGAGAGCTGATACTCCGTGTTTTGGATAAAGTCATGGCAGAAATGTCACTCTGAAAATATCCCAGTGGATTTTTACACCCATTTAATCATCCTTTGGAGAAGAGAGGCATTTATCACTGGTGATATGAATGCTGTGTATTGACTTTCCAGCTCTACTGGACATAGATTAATCATATTTGATTAATAAAAACCAAGACATAAATTGTGCTTTGTTCTCTGGAAGAGATTGCCTTTCCCCCCCTCCTTTGTGTTTTCTTTCTTTCCACCCTGTTGTTTTGTCTGTCTCTGATGAAATGACAAATTAGAATGAAAGCAAATTAATTAAATTTATAAAGGAATGCTGAATTATACTGTCTTTGGGTCACATCTAAAAACAGAGGCATCTTGTCCAGAAGCATGAATTTCACTAAAATGTTGCATAAAATCCGTTCAGTTAAACCAATGCAATCTGCTTAAATGTTTGTTCTTGTGGATGAGAGAAAATCAGCTGATAAATATTTTAGGACAAATTGTGCAGTTACTACATTAAAGTGAGTTAATAGTTTATGCTTTTGTGATTGACCAGCATAAGCTATGTTGCTGTAAGCCATCTCTAAACAATCTGCACCTCCAGCCTTTTTTGAGGCTCTCTTTCATCAAAACCAGTTTATCTGTATCCTTTGTCATGCTCTGCATGCACAAATAAGACCACTGCCACTGAGACAGTCCATTAGACTGATTTTTCAAGCACACAAAAAGCACTTGCTAGTGAGTAATTGTATATTTGACCTAACACACTATGTTTGCAATCCTTGCAATTGATGTCAGTTGAAACTAAGCCTAACTTGTCCTTCCTCTCACCCAGAGAAGGATATCTGTAAACCAAAACCCATGCAACTGTGATTTCATCTTAGTACCTGTTACTCAGCTGAGAAGCCTGCCTTAATGCTGCTAACTGCTAGTCAGCTTGTCTGTGTCAAAACAGTAAATGAAAAAAAAAAAAAATTTGCTGTTTGTGCACAGGAGTGTAACATCAAGGATTTCAGTAGGGATGCTGTAAATGAAAAAGCTAATTACAAAAATAACCAGTTATGAGCTATCTAAGGATATTTCACTCAGGCATGAGTTAAGTTAGCCTTTAGTAATTTATCAAAGCTCAGGTGTGCAGGACTCTGTAAGCCTGGTTTAGTTGTTCTAATGGTGAGTCTACATTACAAAGTCACTTTGAAGTGGTTTCGGGGGCAAACGTGAGGCAATAGTGAGTGAGTGTCTGGCACTGCAAAGGAGACCTTCAGCTCTGTTTTCTGAAAGGTGTTTGTGTGTGAGATGTCAGTGTGTGTGTATCTGTGCTTCAGAGGCAGGTGTGGCTGAATGGGAACGGCCAAGAGCAGGGACAGGGACAATATTAGACTGTTGAGGTGTAAAGATGGAAGGGATGTAACAGAAGCAAAAAGATTGTGAGCTGGATATGGACCAGCCTTCTTTTTTAGTTTGCTGGGAAGAATTAATTCTGTCCATCATATTTCATGTCTGTCTTACTTTTTGGTAGTCTGCTTCTGCCATTTGCTTAGATATTGAAATGGCCTTTCTTACTTGTTCTTCATCTTGGCAGTTTTCAGTGGGACTGCCAAGAAAACTAAAGCCCTCTTCCTTATTCTTCGAAAGCATAATCAGAGAGTTAAGAAGCCAAGATTAGTCTTGCTAATAAATGTGTACGAGAAAACTCCTTTGGGGATTTCTGTTTTTCTAAGTATTTACTTTAAAGGATAATGAGTTTCTACCCCCCTCGGGAGATAGTTGTCTCATCCTTCTCTGTGCTGTGGAAGGGAAGAGAAAACACCCAGTCAGTCTGGTCATTCATTTTCCAGAAGAACATTTTTTTCACTATTTTGGTGGTGGTAATGTTTTGCTTTCTGAGGGCACTACTGAGACATGGCCCATCCCCTGAGGAACTCTGATCAGTACTATCTGTTTCCTCCAGGGAATAACAGCAGGCATGGTAGCTCTGTCAAACTAATGTGTGTCAAGGTCACCATTCCTTGCAGGGGCTTGGAGAAAGGGCCAAGGTAAACAGAAATTGCTGTGTGATAATGAGTGTACATTCACAGATATCCAGAATCCTTATTTCAGGTTGCTTTAGGCTGTGTGAGAACACGTCTCAGCATATCTTTGTCTGATGTCAGCTGGTGCATTGGAAAAGGAGCAGACATGAGTGGGTGGAATTTCCACTTGGGAGTAGAGAACCTGCACAGCAGCCCATCACACAGCATGTCCAAACAGGATGAATGGATCCAGCCTGATCAATGACTTTGTGCTGGCTGCAGCCAATGATTACTCTGTGACCATTCATATGGTTTAAACAGTAACATTTTTCAGGGGCTTGAAACAATTAGGTGCATGGTTGGAAATTACGCAGTGTCATGGTAGTTCTACATTGTGTGCCTGGAGTATTTGGTATTTAGTCTTTGCTGCTGGAAGCCACCATCTGTGAAAACATTTTAACTGATACCGTTCTGAAAGAAATTTGATGAGTGGCAGAAGCAAAATAAGTTAGTTAATTAATGATTTGGTTGCACATATGGACTTGTAATCCCTGGCCAGATGCATTCAGACATTTTGGGTCTTATATGAGTGGCACGGTTGCTCTTTAGATAGCCACTTACATGCACCCACAAAAAAGTTAATACAGCCAAACCCCCCCTTATTTCTGGGGTTTTTGGGATGTTGTGTGTGTACTTCATCCCTCACCTCCTCTTGTGTTTCTGTTTTTGTCTTTTCAGTGCAGCAGCAACAACCCCTTCAGCTGAGGCCCTTTGGATTGCTTTGATATAAACTTTTGAAAAGATCAAAGAGAAAGCAAGGCTCAGCTGGTGGCCTTTCCCTTTAAAGCAGTGACTTTTAGGCCATGTCTCTGCTACAGATGTTTGCTGGCAGGGCTGTGTCAAGCCAGGTTTGATGGGGAGTTTGATCCCTGTCAGGCAGATTTGTGTGAGCAGAAGCAATTTTTCTGGTTCTGCTGCGTGTGTTTTCTTGGCAGGAGTGGGCAATGAATGGGCCTGACTGTGCTCATGGTGCAAGGGCAACTTTGTCTGTTCAAAAGGAATTTGCACGTGGGGTACCCTGTCCCTGCCCATGCAGTAGTGCCCAGGCTGAACAGTGTTCATGGATGTAGCTGTGCTTCCCAGGAAGCAAAGCAGCTGAGCCTTTAAATTGATACTGCTCTGCTGGCAAAGACTCTGAAAGAAATGTACAACAACTTTCTGGTGTTGAACTGTGTTCAGTTCTAGCAACTGGTTTAGCCTGTGCTGGCACAGAAACCCTCTCTGAGGCAGGGTTTTTTCAGCTGGGATGGCTTTATTCTCTCTAGTTTAATTCTATCTCATTTGGAAAACATTTCCATAAAAGCAAGACATCAGTTTCTCCCCCATTGTTGGGTTTTTAGTAGAAATCCTGCTGTCAAGATCAAGAGAGAAAAGATGGACCTCTAAAACGTGACTGGCCTCAGAAGCCTTCCCATTTTTGGTGGAAATGCAGGGCTTCAGTGTTTTCCAGAGCGGATCATAATTCCAGTGTTCTAAGAGATGTTTCCTCTTGGTAAAGACTTGAACATGTCAGTAATTTAGGTACTTAAGAATTCCTTTCATTTTCAGGATGTTGAATTTGTAGTGCCAAGGAGATGCATTTTGGGGAAAGCAGCTTATTCCTAAATTACTAAAATGGAATTATGGGCTGTTGAGAATGAGCTTGACAGAGGTACTGCTTGGGACACACATCTGTGCCTACAACCAGCATTCAGAACTGCACCTTCTGGGACAGAAAAAAGAAATGGCTCTGCTTTTTGCAATGAGAGCTGCTCTTGGCTTGGTCCTTCAACAAAATTTAGGGTGTGATACTGTTCTCTCCTGCCACAATCTAGACATAATTTAGAGTAAATTACTTTTCTTTTTATTTAATTTCTTAACTGTTTTGGGGTTTTGGTTTGGTTTCTCTTTTGTATAGGCACTAAAGATGGTCCAGGTTGTGGACTACATGTGACTTCAATGCATATTACTGAACTCCACTACTGTGAATTCAGGTAAGTGCTATTTAAGCACAAGATTTGTTTGGTTGGGGTTTTTAGTAAGATAAATTACCTCTCCTGAAAAACAAGCTTATATGAATGCTGTTTTCTAATGCCTCATCTTTTTGAACACAATTGGAATTTACCCCTTTCCTAGATGTTTTGCTTTTATTTTATCTAATATTTTATTTTTTATGCTGTTGCTAGGTTTATTGAACCTCCAGTAAAGGATTTTTTTTTTTTTTTTTAAAGTAATGATTTGAAGGTGTGGGGCTTTTTTTAAAGTATGGTCTTCAAGCCTACTTTTGCAACAACCTACTCAGTTTGGGGACTGATCCAAAGCTCTCTGAAATCAATGGCAAACCTCCAGAAGGTTTCAGGAGCTTTAGCTGAGGCCTTTTTTGTGAGCATGAGAATGAAGGCATTTTTGGTTTTCACTGTTGCATTCTTAAATCTGAATAAGCAGAAAATTGGATTTATTACTAATAGAAGCAGATCTACAAAAACAAAGAACCCGCAGTTCTCTACTGTAAGGGATATGGTTTGGCAAGATGTAGAGCAGGTAGCTCTTACAATGTGAAAAATGTAGACAATTGGAATTAACTGCAACCAAATGTACCCTGGAAGCATGGCTGTAATTTATAATGCAGTCAGGAATGCACTGCAGACTCCTCAATCGATACGCTAATGGGAAAAAAGCCTGCAATTAATTAAAAATCAACTGGGTCAATATCCTTTAAATGAAAGATATGAAATTGCTAACATTTGGATGGAACTTCTTTGCCAAGTGTATTTATAAACCTCATATAAAATATGATATTTATAAAAAGAATAAAAGCTCCTTTCACTGTTAAAAGGCAGCACTCTGAATGCCTGATTTCCTTTTGCTCTCAAAATTCAACTGAACTGACTTTATTTCAACAAGTTTTCTACTGTGTATGAAAGAACTGAAGTCATCTTTTACCTTTAATTCAAGACCTTACAGTAGAACACAAGTGCTATAAATAGGACTCCCAGGGTGATGCTGCCCATGACTTCATGGTAAAAACATCTAAAATGATGAAAGTTTGTGGCCAAACGGTTCTCTTAGTAGATGTCAGGACCTGAAGCATTCTGACTGGTGATCTTGGCAATCAAATGTCTTGTTACATTTATAGAAATAGCCCCAGAAAGGGCAGCCAGGGCAGGGGGAGATGGGCTAATGCTGGCACTTGAAAGTTGTCGTCTGTGGGGTCTCAGCTTCAAACAACTCTGGGCCTTTACAATTTGCTAAACTGGGACTGCTACTTACCCTGAACCCTTTTCATCTGGCACTGATGGCTTTTTCCATATATATTCTATAACACTTCTGCTTTTTATTAAAAAGGTAGAGGAGAATCATTGCCATGGAGGAAATAATAATCTTAAACTTGTGAACCTCTACTTTTTTTTTTTAGATAAGTTTGTTTCATTACCTAGCTGCATGCTTTTTATTTTCCTTTTTGGGAGCAATGGAAATCAGAGGATTGCATTGTAATTATATAATATTAATGAGACTTCAACTGAAGAGTAACTATTCTTAAACTGTAACACATTCGTTGATAGTGGAGAATTTTTTTTCAAGCAAGTGGATAAAATGCCCTAAAAGACATTGACAATAAAGGAAAAGGAGGACAGTTTAGGAGTTTATTACTTTGTTTCTGTCCTGGATCTTCACTGCAGAGGCTTCTGGATTTAATCTCTATCATCATAGAATTTCAGAGATATTCCTAGGCTTCCTAGGTTGTCTGAGGTTCCTAGGGTTGCTTGTTCACATTAAAAATATACCAGTCATCTTTGTTGCAAAGGAGAGCAATCTTTTTTCAACATACAAACAAGGAAATCAAATTCTGCCCCCACAATGTTCCTGTGTCCACCATGGAAGTCCAAACCACAGTATCCAAGGGAGTTGCTGAGATGTGATGTGTGAACAACATCCCTTTGTTTTCTCCATTTTTCAGGTGGAATGAGGCTGCACTTTCCAAGTCAGTGAAAGAAAACATGAAAGAAAGAGGAAGAGGATCTGGAAGAGCACGTGGAAGTGGGTGAGCACTGACCCATTGAAAGGGGGTCTTTACCCAATGGCAAATGCTTGGAGCAACCCCTAGCAGCACATACAGGAAAAGGGATGGTTACTACCTTTGTTGGACTCGCCTAATTCAGAAGTACCTTGATGATGAATTTTTCTTTTCCACTTTGCCAATTTTTATTAAAAAAAAAAAAACCAACTCCTGGAGCCCCATTTTATTTACTGGTCAAATACTGATAAATCAAGGTCTTTTCATTTGTCACAGAGGATTTGCTAAGTGGGAAGGGACCCACAATGCTCACTGAGCCCAACTCCTGGCTCTGCACAGGACCATTCCCAAGAGTCACAGCAGGTGCCTGAGAGCATTTTCCAAACACTTCTGGAGCTCTGTCAGGCTGGTGCTGTGTGCTGGGGAGCCTGTTCCAGTGCCCAACCATCCTCTGGGTGAAGAATATTTTTCTCATATTCAAACTAAACCTCCTCTGACACAGCTTCAGGCCATTCCCTTGGGTCCTGTCCCTGGTCCCCTGAGAGAAGAGATCAGTGCCTGTCCCTCCCCTTCCCCTCACAAGGAAGTTGTCCAGGCTGAACAGACCAAGTGACCTCAGCTTCTCCTCACATGGCTTCACCTCCAGACCCTTCACCACCTTCCTTACAGTTCTTTGGATACCCTCTAACAGCCAAATGTCTTATATTGCAGTGAGAAAAACTGGACACGGTGTTTATGTTAAAATTCTAGTCTCCGTCTTGTAAACCATTGACTGCTGCTTTAAAACACAAGAATGTTTGATACAAAAATATGGTAAGCCTTGAGTCTTACAGGTAGGGCTGGATGCACAGGCAACCACACAGTACTGTGGGATTTTAGAGAGTAATGTTTGACAGCTTCAAATGAAATTATGGTATTTGCCACTTTCATTGCACTTTCTGTTGTGGCTCTACCTTGGTGCTTTTTCTGTCTGCAATGCAACAGTCTTCACACCTGATGTCAAGAATTCTGCAAAAATGTTTCAGCAGCATTGAGTTGCTGCTTTTCCACCTCATGAATCTTTCTGTTGTCTCCTCCTTCCCATATTGCAATGACTAAGGCATGGTGTCCTCATCTACCCAAATATTAGTCCTGAAGGGCTGCAGCGAAGAGAGCCTTTTTGGAGTCTTGGCTGCTGTGTGGGTTTCACGAAGCTTCAATAAAACATCTTCAACCTGGGCAGTGAACTTCTTTTCAGTTAGGACATTGCTGAGCTAGGCTATCTCTGGCGAGGCTAGAAGCACTAAATCACCACCAACTTTGCAATATTTTAGGTAAGCATGGTCTGTCTAAATGTGAATGACATCCTTGGCTCACAAAATATTTCTGCTACTTGGAACAAGAATGTGATCTGTTTCCAGTCCTCTTCATTTTTTCTTGTGACATGATTTCTCTCAGTCTCTTCCAACAAAATCTAGGTAGTTTGTAATATATAACAAAACATGTTGGTGTATTGGAATATGTTCATTAGTATAAAGGTAGGAAATAAGAAGACCATGACAACTCATGATTCCATCAAACAAGTCCATTTTTTGGGTAAAAAATGAGGTCATGATTGTTTATCACAGAAATCAGAAATTCTTATGCTACTTAACTCTTTCAGTGTATTTTATATACATCCCAGAACTTGTCATGCCACTTACTTTTCACCTCCAGACTTCTAGTACTTGGTCATCTCATCTTTCACCTTTCTGGAGAGTGAGTTTTGATTTGAGCTCCTGATTTCTCTACTTGCAGTGACGGGGAAAAATACTGGTCAGCCTCACCTAGAAGAGAAATTTATTATATAAATGTCCAAGCTGTTTCTTTATTATTTAATTTTTTATATATTATATAAATGTCCTTAGGCTCCTTAAAAAAAACAAAAAGCAACAAAACAGAACATTTTTTAAAAAATCCCAAATGAATGAATAAATGAATGGCTGGTATTATTTTAATAAAAGATAATATTAACACAACACTGACAAATATATCATTCGTTTAGTCAAAATGTTAGCAGCATCACTGGTGATGATACAGACACATGCAAATTGCCAGAGAAAATGTCTGAATTTCACATCCATAGAAATAGCACTGCAAAGCTAATACTGCTCTTATTCCAAACACATTCCACCTGCTCAGGAAATTACAGATAGATTAGAAATGTTAATGAAATCTGTACAAGAAGAAATTCTGTTACAGTGATATTAGCTGATTTCCCTTCAACCTGCAAAAGCACGACCATTTTTTGTCTGCATTTTCCTCATTATATATTCAAAATAAATTAAACACATGATATCTGCATTATTAAGTACTTTTTATTGAGCTACAGAAAATAATTTGCACTGAAATTTCTTTTCACATACAATTCATCAGGTTGTCCTTTGAAAATTAAAACACAAAACAAATATAACCAAGGAAAAAACCCAATCAAATGAAACCTACAACAGTTTTACATAGAGATATCTACATTTCTAGTCAATTAAAGAATGCTGCCTCCACAATTCTGTTGTAGGCCATGCTTCATCTCTCTTGACTTTCTCTTCAGTTAATCATTGGGCCTCCTAAATACAAATGCATTATGACAATAATCGGGTTTTAATTTAAATTTAAATGCATTCCTTAGTGTATCAAGTCAAGCTGTCTTCCTTCCTTCCTTCTGATGTGGCTTTTTGGGGGAAAGTGAGTGCAACTTCATAGATTTTTTTTCTGTCTTTTTCATTCTTTAGTCAGTCATTCTTTCAGTCATTGAACCTTTTACAGTCATTGGCATGGTGAGGCTGTTGGCATTGACTGGTGTCGTGGTGGGAGTGGGAAAGGGCTGTAGGATAATGAATTTGTGATTCAGCACAGAAGAGCTGAGAGAGCTGGGAAGACAGCTTGAAAAACATGAAGCTTGAGGTAATTTCTTGTCTTATGCTGTGTCTTGCTATTTCAAGAAATAGCAGTGATCAGTTGTTTAAAAGAGTAAAAGGAAAGAAAATACTTATCCCAGCATTGCAGGCTGCTTGTGCTTGTTTATTTTGACAACTAAAATTCTGTGACATACTACAGTATTGCTCTTCAACATCTGAACAGCTGACAGAATAGAAAACCAGCCAAAGCAGCTTCTTTGGCTATCTATGGCTAGTTCTCACCATACAGGCATGTCCTTTCATCTGAATTTCAAAGGTAGTGCAACATTTTCTTCTTTCATAAGGTTGGAGCAGGGCTAATCTATAGTTTGTATGGCTCTTTTTTGGTTGTGTGTTATTTCCAGCCAGGAGGGTGGGTTTGCTTAACGTCAGCTGCCAATGCAAGGAGTCAGGCTCTGGATAGCAACAAGTCTCTGTCAGAAACATCTGCTGTGTGGGGAAGGCATGGAGGGGGAGTGTCTCACGTGTGCTGCTTATATCTGGTGGTCTGAGTTCAAATAAATAATGAAACAGCATTTCTTGCTTTGATTTCCAAGTGTGCTGTTACTTTGTTCCATCACCTTGCTCAATTCAGTTCAATTCAACTGTTTGTAAAACACGTTCCATAATATTTGCTTGATTTACTGTGATTAAATCCTCTCTTATTAGTTTAGGTCCACTTTCTTCTTATTACTTTATACATCACAAGAAATCAAATTTTCTTCTTTGGGGGAAGTATTACCTTCATACATAATGTAAACAGCACAAAATTCTGAGGGGAATTAGAAACTGGGCAGCTGGGAACACAGAAAATAACATGGATATTCTTTGCAAAGAAAGCTGGAGGTGTTGGGTGTTGAACCAACACCTGGGAATTCATCAGTACCTGGTTATCTGCTCTTTCTTCTAAAGGGGCTAACCTGTTTTTTGGCAATTTATTAAAGCATTTTAGGAAACCCTTGAAAACTTCCAAAAATAATTATATAAGTCACATATGTCTTTTGTGTGAACTGTACAAAGCATAAAACCCAATATCTGGTAAGAGTGGGGTTTTTGAAACATGTATTTTGTCAATTTGGCAAATGAAAAACTTTGGGTTTTAAATTAAAATTTCTCATTAATTTTACTATAAACTCACTCCTGGCCTTTCCTCCTTGCATGTCCTCACATAATTTCTGTAATTGGTTTTAGCAGTTACGTTCAGTTATTGAAATGTGTATCTGGAATCAAATATTCCTTTTGATTTAGATTTAAGTTAAAAATATGCACGTTCTTGATGTTGAGCCAGCCCATAACAAGGCTCAGTTCTTTGTCTCTTATGAGACAGCAGTGCAATAGTGCTGCATGTGGGTTGCTTGAAACCAGCTACTGAAAGGTGTGCTGTACACAACATTCTCCTGGATTTCTAAAAACTATTTTAGCATCCTGACACAGTGCCTCATTGGTATAAACTGCTGCCAACAGTAGATACAAATTTAGTGTGTCCCCAGCCTGTTTTGTGAAATTATGGCACAACAATTTGAAACTATGCCAGTTTGGGATACAAGGAAAAGTGCTGCTAGCTCTGGCTTTCTGCTGTAAATGTAAAACATTAAAATGAGGATTAATGGGAAATTGATGGAATTCAGTCCTGCCCAGGAAGACCCAACAGGGAAAGGAGACAGAAACAGGTATCAGAGTTCTGGCGTTTGATTTGTTTTCTTGGAACTTGATTCTCCTCTGCCTGAAATCTGCTATAAGTTGGGGAAGATGAACAGCATTTGATTGTGAGACTTAGGCAGGAAGGGATTTCTCTAGGTTGTGCTAACAGGATAATTTGATTTTGATGCTGTTTTTCTTCCCCTCTTCTTTCTCCTCTGCCAAAATTACCTTACTTTGGCACTGTTTGGTCTGTGACCTTTTCATCTTACTTGCTTCTGGGATTTGTTAGTTATTTGCCTTGTTACCCTTTTCATCTGACCCAAGTGCTTGCCGCTGCTTGCACATCCTTCTCCAAAGGTAGGAATCAGAACTCAAATCCAGGAGAAAGTGCCTGGACAGCGTTAACCTCAGCTAGTAGGTAAAAGTTACTAGACTGAAGAGTTGGTCAACACTCTTTTCCCAGTTTTTTAGCATAGTTATGTGGAAACCTGGAGAACCCTCCTGTCACAGGGAGACAGGAGAGAGAAGGAAAAGAAGCCTCTTGAGAGCTTCACTTTTTTGTCTGAAAAGCTGTGCTTACACTTACTTTGTCCCTGTAACTATTTCCTCCTCCTTCCAAATGCCTCTGTTGCTGCCACTTGCCTTCCTCAGCTGTAAAACAGCAACAGCACATCTGCTACGTGATGCTTGGTTTGAAATTACTCTGAACACACAAAGTGTGAGGATTGCTTATCTCTTATTGCTTATCTATTATTATCCTAGTAAGATTCCACCACGGGTATTAATTTTAATTGCTCAATATATTTATGAATCAGAAATCCTCTCTTCCCTGTAGTTTGGAAATGTGGACATATCTGAATGACACACAAGCAAAATCTGACTGGGGAAATGCTGGTATGGGCTGGAGGTATATTGATTTGTCCCTTTAGTGCAATGTTTATAACAGGTGAAGTCAAGGGAAGAGAACAGTTATGTCACTTATGCAGAAGAGCCTTCAACAGAAAAAAAAATCTTCACTAAAACCGCCAGAAATACCCACAATTTCCTTCTGATCACACTGAGGTAACTTAATCCTTCTGTATCTGGTGAATTATTTTTTATGATTGTGTTATAGCTGTGTAACAAAATTGAAAAGAAAGAAGTAGCATGCTTGGGGTGAATTTCGTATCATTAAATTGAAGCATATCATTTCCTTAAAAAAGTTAACATGGCAAAAGATTTAAAATGTGTGTTAATTTTAATAGATACAAATTACTGTAATCACATCAAGAGATAAATTACTGCAATCATGTCCCCTTAAATCTTTCAGTGATTATAATGCCCTTGTTTCAGTGTCATGTTTCTAACAAGATATTAATTTCTTGTCTTTAATGGGTATAACCCTGTATCTTAAAGTCCGTTGCTCTTGGGTGGGATAACTATCATTTTCAGTGGCAAAAAACAAGATGGGCAAAGGCAAGAGGAGTAACAGTAGGTGAATGTGCAAAAAGGATAACTCTGAATCCATCCTGTCCTCTCCACTGGAGTGCCAGGTCATCCCTACTCCTGCTTTGGAAAGAGTTGTGGTGATTGCACAGGGACACTGGAATCCAAGGAGGCATCTAATGCCAACATTGACTTCTCCCAGTTTAATGAAAAGAGGTGTGGGGAAGGGAAAATCTCTCAGCCAGGATCTGGATGGCTCTGAGCTCTGTGTGATTGCAAGGGGCTTTTTCCCTCCACTGCTATAAAGTCATCCTGGAATTCACCAGGACACTGCACACACGCTACACAGGGATCCTCTCTAGAGAAACCGTTGCCCACATTACTGTGGGTATTTACAATGACTTTAAAAAATTGCTATGACAGTGAAAAGCACTGTTTTTTTTCTACAAACTTTAGACTAAAATGTTATACTATTTAGCTCCTCTTTTCATCAAAAGCCATGTGGAATTTTGTAAGTCAAAACAAGACAAAGGAGTCTGTTTTGTAACATTTTCAGTATGGGAAAGGGAAAAGGAACTGTGTTGCACTTGAAGCTTCTGCAGCATAATCAGAGGGGTGTTCGCAATTTATAGATGTTTCCTGTGTCAGGGACTTTTTCCCCTCTTTCTTTTGGGTCAATTTTCAGGAAAAAAAAAAACAGTTTGAAAAAAATAGAAGTGACTTTCAAATTTCTAATTTGTTTTTCGTCAGCTCCTTGCTTGATAGCAGATTTGACAACTTATAATTTAAAAAAGAGTATTTTCGGGAAATTGATAGTCCAGTGAAATATTTTCCTTACTTCCTCTTACTGATTGGGACTGTTCATTGAGAATAAATATGTAAATAATGTTATTACCATGGAGGAGAGTTAATAGCCTCTAATGGCTTAGAACCTGTGAACAATCATGCCAATGAGGAACTCCTTACACAAACAGTCCTGGTAAACTCAACAGGAATCTTCATGTGGTAAAATTACTCATACAAGTAAACGTTTGAGAGAAAAATGTCTTTGTTCCTCTCCCACATTCCTCCTGTTCCTCCATGAAAGAAAGCCTGCACATGAACATCAGAAGGCATTTTTGGTCTAATATGTCCCAAATAAGGATTTAATCTAGACTAAACAACTGTTTTGAATATTTGCTGTAACTATTATTGAAAATATTTTGAATTTTTCTATTCACTTTCTAGCTTTTGGGTTTTGATTTAAATCATCTGTAGTGTTCCTGCTTACTGTGTTCACTTGGTATTTAATATTTAGAATGTCTGTTTAATACACTTTAATAACCTCTACAGTTCAGCTGCATTTTACTTAAAAAGCATTCATTACTCTAAAAAGGTTTTGGAATGAGTGATTCATCAAAGAAACTAAAATAGCTCAATCTTGTGTCCTGCTTACAAGACACAAGATATTTGTTTAATTGTAAGTTCATATTCAAAGCATTTGCAATTAGCTGAAGTGTAGTTTTGAAAGGAATGCTGTCTAGAAGGAGCTGTCATTTTTGTCTGACATGAGGTTACTTCAAAAGTCGCAATTCCCCTGCAGGTACTGAAGTTATCCAATTACAGTTCTTGTTTGTTTATAACAATTAGCATGTTTTGGTAGAGGTTTTTCATGGAGAAATGAAAACTAGCTGATAAAACAGCAATTTTCCTGAACCAGGTAATAAAACTGATCATAACAGACCTGTGAGTTTTGGGAGCTGGTGTGCAAAATTTCCTATGGTGATTGTAGGGGGTTTGGTGGGGTTTTTTTTGTTTGTTTGGTTTTTTTTGGGTTTTTTGGGTGTTTTTTTTTTTTTTTTTTTTTTTTTTTTTTTTTTTTTTTTGTGTGTGTGTTTTTTGCTGGTTTGTTGGGGTTTTTTTTCTGTCTACTACATAATTCTTTAACCTAAAGATATCCTAAAGGATGATTGTGAGTCAAGCATGTATCTGCTGATAAAGTTACTTGATGCACCCTCTAATTAAGTCTCTGCAGCACCTTTCTCCCACATAAATGGGCAGGTGGGTCCCTGTTTGTTTTCCTGTGGTCACCAGTGCAACTGAGGGACCCATCTGAGTGACAGGTACTTGCATTCATTTGGAATTTTTAATCACAGCTTAACACTTGTCAGCTTCAAAGCATACACTGTAGGGAAATTAGTGTCACATCATGTGGTGCAGCAGTTGTAGGGCTGAGAAGAAAACAGATTGTTTGATTATTTTTTTTCTTCCATGGCTAAGGTTAACTGTCTGGACAGCTGTGAGTCAAACCTTGAAGACACGCTGCTTTATCTGATTGGTCTCAGTCTTGATCTGGCACATGAAAGGAAATGTGAGGAAGTTTCCAGCAGAGATCATTTTGCAAGTCCAAAGATAAGGGCAAGGTCAAGTTCACTTGTGTTTTCACAGTATCTCTTTACAAACACAACCCAAGTGCCACGCAGACAACATGAGTTTCATCTGGCAGTGTTTGCACCTTCAGGAGGTTTGCATTGCTGGAGTTTTTTATTCTGTTTAGCAGCATCAAAAAGACCCACCACAGCAAAGCAAGAGCAGTTGCCTTTCTCAAAAGGTGACTTTTCCTTCTAGGGACCAAACACATGGTGATTTTATCCAAGTTTTGATGTTTAACTTGCACAGGTGTTGCCAGCCTCTCACAGGGCTGCTGGGAAATGTTAGTGTTCAGTTAAGGAGTAAATTGTTATTATCTGTGTTATATTATTTTAGCCCATAAGATTTCTCCTGTAGGAAACTACCATTTCTTCCATGCCTTCAGAGCTGTGGGAGTTACTGCAGGAATATATGAGGTGGAAAAGTAGAGCTTCTTCTCTTTTTGAAATTTATTTTTTAACAGTGTCCTTCGTGGTTATTGTGAGTCGTGTGTGAAACTTGAGACTTGTGGCCTGAGGGTGGAAGGAGCTGTCTCTGCCCCATGAGGCTCACCAAAAACATTTCCTGAGTTATGGATGAGCACTACCTTACAAAACCCCATCCTACACACTGCCCTCCCTCTGAAAACTGTTCCAGTCTCAGTGCTGGCTCCTCAGTTTGTAAAAGTTTATCTTAATTCTACCAAGGTCTTAGTGAGATTTCTTAACTACTTTTTAATTTCTTAATTATGTATATTGTTATGCTGCAATGCTTCATGTAATCAGCTTTTCTTATGGCAGAGTTGTTGGTTAGCCGTGCACTTCAGTAAAAAAACACAATTCAAATTTTCATTTTAGCTGTTGCTACAAGCAGTGAATTCTGTGGTTAAAGGAGGAGCATACAGAGTGAGCCTGTGCACTCTTCCATTCAATCACCTTAAATGCTATTTCATGTAAGCTGTCCATGAGGAACAGGTCTGCACACCTGTGGCTGCAGTGTAATGTGGTAACTCCCAACATCTTCCACAGAGAAGCACAAGTTGTGAGGGTTTTTCTCCCCCTTTCTTTCTTTTTTTTTTTTTTTTGAGGTCTGCATTTGTCTTCCTTTCAAAAAGGAAAGTTGTCATCCCCCAAGCTAAAAATCCATACAGTCAAATACGCTGGTCTTCTTAAATGCAAAATGTTTATTATCTCTAGCATGAAAAGAGGATTATAAATTGGCTATAGAATATCTTGATAGCTGTCATGGAAATTATTCTACAACTCACATCAATAAGCACAGTCAGTACACTGGGTAAACAGATGTCTTTTTAAATCTTTTTGGGGTCTCTTTTCTGAGAGACAATTACAGTGGTGTAAACTATAATATAATAGTGAAATTAAGGTGAAGTGAATGATGTGTTGCTACACAAAGCCTGAAAAGATAGAGCACTGATCTGTTAAAAATGAGTTCTGGTTTTATTTTACTGTAAATTCTCCAAGGTTCTGGTCTGGTTTGGATTTTGGAATGGGTGGGTGGTGGTTGTTCTTTTGTCTTTGGAGAAGCATCTTCTATAATTAAAGAGGCACTGCCCTGGGATGCTCTGGTCACTTGGATGGTTATTAGGGAGAGCTGTGTGCAAGCTGGCACTAAATTAAACCCTCAGTACAAATCCCCACTGTGCTCTGAGAGGAGACTCATACCAAAAGGAGCATTTCATGTTCTCATGTCTGTTTTGCTGACATTATTAAGGGCTGGGATGATTTCCTGGGGAATAATGATAGGTGCATGTCCAGCTATCCTGCAGCAATCAATACAGGAGTGCCCTCCCTGGGAGCAGAGTGTGCCCAAAAGGTTCAGTGCTTGGTGTTAGGGCAGCTCCTGCACCATTTTTATCACTTCCCTCATTTACAAATTCTGACTGTCTCAAAGCATTTCTCTGCTTTTCTCTTCTGTTTTCTTTTTTTTTTTTTTTTTTTTTTTCCTAATAGCATGAAACTCTGTTTTTTTTTTTTTTTTTTTTTTTTTTTTTTTTTTTTTTTTTCCTAATAGCATGAAACTCTGTTTAACTTAATGTAGTGCTTTCTTCCAGGGAGAGCTGAACTCCATACAAATTGATCCTGATCAATCTGTGTCCAATCTGTTACTGGCTTGATCAGATAGAAATGGATGATATCAGTGAAGCTGGCACATTGCTCCTAACCTTTCCTGATGGTATATTCAATACTTGAAAATACCAAAGGTCTAAATTTAAAGGAAGATCTATAAAATAATTTTCCCTTTTCCAAGAGATATACAATATGTATTTCATGTCTCTAAAAGTCCTAATTTGAAATCATATGGTCTTTACTCCCATTTAGTACATAGGGTATGACATTTTCCCCAAAAATACACCTCTAGCTTTATACTTTTCCTCATTATTTTGCATGCTTTTTGAAATAAGATAATGAGCATTTGCCTTTTAATGAACCTGTCCTTCCTTTTCAAAGCAGTGATTTATTATTGACTTTCAAAGAGCAAATCAATCCCACTAAACTGCCACACTTTTATCCTAATTATATTTTCAATTGCTGGGTTTCTTATTCTACATCTGCATTAGTATAACTTTGGTTTTTTCCTTTTTAAATATAACATTAATAGTCATTTACGTCTTTTTACATTCCAGCTTTATGAAGGCACTATTGACTCTCACTTTTGTAAATTTCTGCCCTCTCAAGTTTTAAATGTTTGCAAAAAACACATAATTTTGCTGCAATCATTAGCAGCCATTAGCCATAAATTCATTTCAAGTTCAGCTTCCATTTCTCCTAAAGTACCATCAAGAATCCTTCTCTCCTGGCCAGTCTTACACTGATGGTGTAGGGAAATCAATTACAAAATTTTAAGAACTACATCAGTGTAATTTTGGCTGCAGTCAGGAATATACCCTCCTTAAGTTTTTTTGTTTTTTTTTTTCCTTTTTCTTAGCTAGTGGAAATCCTTTGGATATTTCTGACAGTGTATCCCCCCTGGAATGTCTCTGCTAAAATATCCAGACATTCCAAGACGTTGGTGGCAGGATCCTGAATCATAACTGTAGTAAATTTCTGGTGGGTGTTACTGCCTTTTTAGATCTCTGTGGGAGTTCATACCTTCAATCCATGCAATCAGACCCTCCTCTGCCTCCCTGACTGTGACTGTGCATGTGAAGAGCCAATTGTCCAGTAAGACAATTTATTTCAGTGCTGTGTTCACATGACCTGAACAATTCTGACGTGAGGCCACTGACAACAAGGAGAACCTGGCTCGATATGGGCTTTAATTTCGGTCCTTCGATAAATATGGCAAGTGTACTGTAAGCATGGGATGGGCTATGTAAAAGACAACATTGTTTCTGTTTCTCTGATAATCTGCATTTTTAGGTTTGTCACACAACTGTTTGAGTCCGAAAAGCAAAGACAAGCAAAAGGAGATTGTTTTGGAGAGAAGTGATAGCCAGTCTGGGATAGCAGTCAAGAAAACCTCAGTGGTGTCACAATTCAACCACGAGGAATCAAAAAATGTTCTGACAAGGTCTTCCATGTGAACCAAATTTGTATTTTAGAAATTCTGCATGTTCTGTTGTTGATTTGTAATGGATATTCAGCATCCACAGAGGTTTATACCAGGTGAAGAGCAGAGGCTGCCTAGGTCTCCTGGGACAGCCCATTGCACAGCAGGCGCAGCAGCTTTACCTCCCTGCAATTCAGTCTTCCCATCCCTTTCCTCTCAAGTCTGTGTGGATTCCCCAGTGCTGATATTTGTGCAACAGATGTGAATCTTTTCCTTTGGTTTGAGGAGACAAGTGGTAGCACCTTCTCACTCAAGGAGAGACACTTGTCTGAGCTGGCAAGGTGACAAAGATTGTACAAAGCTGCAGAATAAGATTTAAAAGTCTTTGTCAAAGGCAGAGGCCAGAGCAATATCAAGTCATCTCAGAAGACTTGACTTTAGCTACAGAGACCTGTTACCCTCAACCACATTAGGAAACCACACTGATAAGCTTTGTTAGGGTAAATCTGTGGGGAGGTGCTGTAACACAGGCTGCTTCAGAAATCCAACTGCTTTGTTCTCTGATTTTTAATTATTATTTTTTCTGCATTCTACCCAAATTAATAATTGCTTTGATAAAGTTGCTCCAGATTTACACACAAATGTGCCAGTCCCCTTCTGTCCCTGTCTATCTCAGAAGAAGCATGAGGAATTCAGTTTTTCTTACTCAATTTTTAGTAAAACACAATAATTATTTTAAAATAGAAAATAGACTCAGGCAAGGGACCTTGCATTTTGAAAGGCACCATTTAAAAAACTGAAGACAGATGGTCTCTTGTACCCATAATTTCTTCTTATAACATGCAATTTGAATTATTCTCGGTGGGTTCAGAATATCTTTTTTCTAGGCATAAGCCAATTTTTTTTCCCTCCAGCTTACAGAGGAATCTACACTAGATAATAAATACTTGGTGCATAATTTTTTGTTCTCTGTGCGATGCCTCTTAAATACACGCATTGTTTACATGTACAGATATTGCAAGCTAACCATAATGCAAGCTGTATTGAAAAGTCATGTACATTATTCAGGTATTTTAGTGTATAGAATCCAATAATTCTTTTACAGAATTGACAGAAAAACCTTTAAGGACTCGAATTTCCTAGTAAATTAATCCTTCAATATTTCAATATGTTACAGTTAAGGCCAGTAGAAAGGATAAAATGCAGTGTCCCTACACTGGTTTTAGGACAGCTATTGTCTGTGCTCTACAGGCTGTTACACTTCCATATCTGTCCTCCTGCTTTCACAAATCCTACAATCTCAGCACTGGTGCTGTACTTGACTTTTCCATTTTAATATGATGTAAATGTATTTTTAAACAGTGATTGTGGCCAAGGTCCTCATTTTTAAAAGTTTTTTTTTTTCACTTCTCTGAAAGGGCTTTCTGGCCTCTGATTTCTCCAAGCCTGGAAGCTTAAAGCCAAGTGTTCCCATTAGGGTGGTTTAGGTGGATATGGACTTTCAGGAGGGATGTTCACACATGCTTCATGTTCAGCAGCAAGCAATGGACACAATATTCATATCTCTAAGCCAATCTTACCCTTGTGTGGGCTGATTTCTGTGTGGGGTAAGGATGAACCCTGGGCTGACCTTTTTGATGACAACAGAAATGAATGTCGGGAAAATGAATCCACTGTATTTCCTTCTGGGGCTTTCTTACATCTCTGAAGGAAGACTGAGGAAATCCATACATGATAAATCTACCAAGGGATATTTAAAAAAGACAACATCTATCTTGAAATCCCTGAGCCAGAAATTGCTGGGACTTGAGAGAGGATACCTGGGAAAATGTTGATTACTCTCCTATTGCAGTCTTCTGTGTTTATCTTTTATCACACAAGATAATTTGGCTTCAACTAGTACAGCTGTCTGTATGTATGGCAATTCAGATTTATATGGAATTATTGATACATAGTGGATATTCACATGTCTATTTTAACTACTATGTGGTGCAGTTCTTCCTAAATCCTCTTTAGAGCCAAAGGGGAGAAAAATACACAGAAGGTGTTTCAGAGGAACCTTGGGTTCCCTTTGTCCAGGTAACTCTCTCTGCAATGACAGCAGAGGGAGATCAAACAGCTGAGCTGGCTGATATAAAGTGCATGGTGTCGTGGGGTTTCCACACCACCACTGTAACACAGGACATGCACAATCTGTGGCAAAGTCCTGTCTAATGAAAATTTATTTTGTGCTGTTTCAAAGTACCACATCAGCTTTAACAGCTAGTAACAGTCATAGTGCAATTACTCTTTCATGGCTACGAGAACAGGGCACAAAGGGGCTTTTTGTAGGGGGCTTTTTGTAGGGGGCTGTGTGGCTTTTTTATCACCGTCAAGCTGCAGTGTAAAATTCTCTGTATCTCTTAAGCCTACGAGGGGCATCTCCTGCCCCTTCCTGGTGCTCAGCAGGGTGGGCGGGCAGCTCTTTGTCTCTGTGAGCAGCTGCCATCCCGGTGCCTTCACCTTTGCTGCCAGCACAGAGCCCAGCAGAGGAAGAACATGCGAGGATTCACCAGAGCAGGGTGGGGTGGGAGCGAGGTCCCAGGGTTTGGGGCTCTGCTGTAAATGTTGGTGACAGAACTTGCCCCTTGAGATGTGCTGGAGCTGCAACAGATCCTGGTCCCACGGGCCTCCAGCCCCACCTGTTTTCTCACTTTATGAGAGAGAAGCAGGAGAATCACAAAAGAAAATTTCTGACACTTATCACTGTTTTTGGTTTTTTTCCTTCTCTCTCTTTGTCTGGGATTATGCTGAATATAACTTAAGCCCTAGTGCCCTCTTCTGATCTTGAAATAGGTGTCAGCTCTCAGCCCACCTGTCCCTGCAGCTCCCGCTCAGCAGCCAATTGTTTGAAGTTAGGCAAGCATTTGGGGACACAGATATTTTAATTTGTAATCAGCTTTAGAGCTTTAAAGCTTTCAACATTTACTCTGATCAGAAACAGGAGCTTAGGCATAAATTAGCCTTTTCTATTTAAAAAAAAAAATTTTCTTTTTTGTCTCTCGGCAGGAGCTGTAGGCTTGATGTGAAGTCCACAGTAGTGAAGGGATAAACCCTTATCAGCTCTGGCCCAGCCCTTCACACAGCACGTTCTCTGGCCAGTAGAGTCACTTAGCTGGAAGAGGTAAACTATTACAAGATCTTCAAGGAACAAAGACTAATTAAGGATAATCTTGTAGAAAATGTTACCTTTTTTCGGATGTATTTAACATGGGAAATTGTGGTAAGTAATAATTGTACAATTGCTTGGCTTTTCAGTGCTAGTACCCAAATTTAGCTTGTGTCCTTATATCCAGACACATGTAATGTATATTAGGTATATCTCTGACACTCAGCTGCAGATTGTATGAATTAGCTCATTCATCATTTCCAGGCTGCCACCTCTGGGATGGAAGGCAGCAGCTGGCAGGGAGCACACAGCAGCCTCAAAGCCAAGCCAGAAACCTTGCATCCAGTTTGAATTGAAGGGTGGTTCCACACATGGGGAACTAGAAACCTCTTCTTTACAAAAACACGTTTGCTTTCTAAAATCATGTTTTTTACTGAAAGCCGTTGAAAAAAAAAAAAACTATATTTGCCCATAAGGCACATGATATACCCAAAGTATGCTAAATGTTGCTAAATCTTCTAACACTAAGTTTACTGCAAAATAAGGTTATGAATTAATTTTCACAGTCCTGGCTTTCCTACACTGTGGCTGTTTTCTTATGTTTTAAGTAGATAATATTCTGCAAACTGAGAGTTGTGCAACTGCAAATAGACATTCTCTACTGACCAAACTACTTGTTGATAATTTTAGATGGGAATTTTTGAGAGACTGATGGACAGATTAACACCAAAGGCCTCTCTAGCAAGCGGTTTAACAACACATTAAGCAACAAAAGGGATATTTATAGCACTTTGCTGAAGTATGTGTTTTCCAGCTCTCTATTGCCATCTTGAGTCCCTGACTGCCTTCAGCAGAAATAACAAATTGGGGCGTAACACTGACAAAGACAAAGGGAAAATACATCTCCAGCCCTGATGACCAGAGCCCTCTCCAGTGATCAGGTGAAAGTCATCAAGTATAAGAGAAACAACATTATTTGCTTTAATTGAGATTATACACGCTGTGACACACTACAGGGAGAGCTGAAGGGAACTGCCAGGGCAGCGTGATGTTCGTGCAGATTTGTTCTAAGGGGTTGCAGAATGAGGTTCTTGGAAAGCAGCAGAGCTTAGGGCCCCTGGGGGATTCTTGGGCATGTGCATCCTGCAGACACCTCTGGCTGTCAGAGTAGCTAGTAAGAGTTTAGGGTATATTTGCTGGTGGATTGTAAAATTCTGAAACGACTATTCTTCCTCCTATGCAGAGGTTTTGATACCATCTTCTTTGTCCTATAATTGTCCTTCACAAATCTGTCACCTTTCTCTGAAAATCTCTAAGGTGGGGGCTGCAGTACCTGATCCATCCTGTGATATTTTACTATGTGATTACTCTATCCTAAAGAAAACCTACAGATTTCCAAGTTCTTAGGGATAGGTGACATGAAAAGAAGCCTGAGGCCTTTCCTATATGGGCATTTTTCTAACACCTCCTGCTTTCTACCTTGCAATGTTCAGACTCCTTTTTGTTTATAACTTTCAGAAGTCCTTCTTTTTATTATTATTATTCCTTATTCTCTCCCACTGCCTTATTTCACTCTTGGTAGCAGTGTTTTCAGCCAGTATTCAGAGTTCAGTATTTTATGAGTAATGGGTGTCCCAGGCAGCAGGAATACATTGTGAGATCATTGTTACTAATTGAATACTTGGTGGGGGATCTCTTCCACTCCACTGAGTGCTTGACATAAAAAAAAAAAGTTTCTAAAACTCGATTCTAATAAATCTACTGTCCATAGCCTATTTTAGAGTCTTAAGTGTATTTGGGCATAATATTAGCAATCCCATGTACTTTCCTCTTCCAAACAAAGGAAACCATTTTAAGGTGCCATTAAAACTCCTTTTCAATAAATCTCAGAGTAGCAGCTGACACTAGCACAGTTTGAACTAGCACAGGGTTAGATTAAACCCTGATGAAAACAGCCTGACTGGATCTTCCACCCTGCTTTCTGCTGCTGCTGTACTGCAGGAAATTTTGGCCCTTCCTCTTGGTGTGTAGGCCTGGGCATTTCTGCAGTGCTAGGCTGGCACAAAGGGCTCCAAACCCCCCTGCCTGGGGCTGGGGTGAGATAGAGGTGCCATTCCTCAATTCCCAAATGCCAGAAAAACTGTGCAGGTGTCAGGCCTCTAGGCTGTTACTCCATAGAATAATTGGCATAAAGGAAAATTGAGTATTTTGTGAGTATTTTGTGCTGTCTGAGTGAACAAATGGGTGTCTCCCTAGGCCACTGGAAACCTCAGCTCATGTGGTTTTGTGCTCACTTCAGTACTGGCTTTGCCCTCCTAGGATCTGGGTGGTTTGTCAGGTATTAGCAATGTATCAACCTTAGCATTTCTTCAAAAGAATGGCCTCATTTATTGGATTGTGCCTTCTGTACTCTGCTGGCACTGGCCTTCCAGAGAGGTACTTTGGCACACCCATCCTGGGCTCCCAGAATTCACAGAGCTGATTATTTTTAATAACATTCTTGGAATAATATCTGGATGGTGTATATTTGCATTTGTATTGATGTCATCACACTGCTGCAGTTCTGTCTTCAATACTCCTTTTTATATATTTCCTGCAAGTGCCACATTAAATGATCCTGGGATTCTTGGAAAAGCAACAGGAAATTATATAATGGTGCCCACAAGTCTGTGTATTGACTTTTCCACAGACTTACTGGTCTCTGAGCCTAAAAATTGTTGGTAAAACAAAGATATTTGATCCTATTTTCTGTTCTTGATTCTTCTTACTATCTGAGAAGTCCTGGTCATTTGCTGTTCTATTATGGAAAAACAAAAAAGACAAAACCAGCTAACTATAGAGATTATTGTGAGTTTGATTATAAAGATACTTGTTTAATTTAGTTGCTTTAAGTAACTACCAGCAGATTCAGATGGACACTGTCATCTGCAAGTAAGCTACAACTAGCACTGAGATGAGCAGAAAGTCTGTAATAGGATCATAGCTCTGGTATAAAACTTGTAGGACATTGAAAGAAATAATTGCCTTTTTAGTCTCCCTCAGTACATTCAAACCATACAGCATAACCCATAAAAATGGAGGAAAGCTGCAGGGAAAACTGTTGTCTGTGGCATTGTTTCTCAGTAACCTTACACAGGTCATAAGCTGTGGAGGACAAGGCAAAGGTTTCTAGGAAAATCGTAGAAAAACACCTGATGCCAATGTCACAGAAACAGGAACAGCTTTAAGGCCTGGGCTTTTGGCCATGTCTAAGGGGTTGCCAAAGTGTTTTGTGGAGTATCTTCAATATTTATAGCTGAGAAGTCAAAATCCTTCTCTTTGTTGGCCTGAAAATAGCTTTGCTTTTGAAGATACAGTGACTCTTCCTGGTTTATTGTGGTGACTTTACCAAATAACTTTCTCCTCTTACGGGCTTAGTTTTTATCTGAGGGATAATATATCCCCTAGATGCTGAAAATAAACAACATATTACATTGCTTAGAGCCTTCCAGTCTCATTTGGATAATTCCTTCAGTAAATTCCCTCCTCATCCGGGATGACTGCTTGGTGAATTTCCCAGGCCAAGTTGGGTTTTCAGCACATTCCTTTGCAAGTCTCATCACTGGGTGAGTCCCAGCCCATGTCTCAGTGCAGCACAGTGTGGGGTGGTGATGCTGCCCCAAGAGCTTTGTCCCTTGTGCCCTGCCAGAGCCCTGGGTGCTCCAAACGAGGTGACAACCTGGCAGTCACAAACCCAAGGAAAGCCAAAGAGCAGTCAGCCTGCTCTGAAACCTGCAGTGAAGCCTTTCCACGTCAAAATAACTCTGGTACCAGGAACAGACTAATCTAACCAGGGTGAGGTCAGAAGCGCTGCTTTACCCTGCAGCAGAATACTTGACTCAAGCAGCAGATGAAATTAATCTCTCCTGATCTCTCCATTGGGACTGCTGGATGGCTTCCAAGGCTGGAGCAGGCCTGTGGAGCATTAGCTCCAGCACTTCAGGGTTCCTGTGGTCTGAAAAAAGACACATCCTAGAAGTGCTGCTGCAGTTCTGCACTCACAGTGCTGGCAGCTCTGTAGAGAGCAGAGCACAGGATGCAGGGGCAGACCCCAGTGGCTGAGATATTTTTTACTGAGCCTCTTCACAGGACTCAAACCAAGTGCAGCTGTCCTGGTTAGAGCTCATCAGTCCCACATTTCACCCTCTAGAACAACGACACTGACAGTTGTCCTAAATCATTAAGCTCTATCATTAAGCTCTTACATGGCTATTTAAACAAACAAACAAACAAAACCCAAAGACATTTGGGGTGTGACTGCTGAAAGTATTTTAACTCTGCAGGCATGAGATTCTCACACCAACTGTAATTCCTGAGATTCCAACTTCACAGTTAATTGATATTGGATATTAATTCGTATTTTCTGAATGAGAACAGGCGCTCTGGCATTTATTTTGTTAAGATACACAACTCACTACACAAATTTGGAATAAAACTGACACTGGTTCAATGTAGTAATATACTGAACAGAAAGTTTACTGAAAAATTGCTGATTTTCCCCCCCTCCAGCACAGAACTACTGTTTTACTGTGCTACACAAGCTATTTTCTTCCTACTGCTTGGGAATTTAGACTGTTTGAAGAGACTGCAAGTGAAAACAAAAAGTATTGGAAACCTCTCATGTACTTCCTGAAAAAGTAATCCTCTTTAGTTGTTTACTTAAATCTTTTCCCAAAGTAGATTTTTGTAGCCACATTATACTACTATCAAAAAGATTTGATTCAGCTGGGGAGGTAAATGAGACCAATGTGTTTTGTCATGATTGAGAATGAAGAAAAATTAAGCTTCTTTCCATTGTAAATGTTTACACGTTGGGTAGTGTCAAAATTTACTTTGAGGTATTTACAGTGGAAACGCCAACTGTTTTTCAAACAGCCAAAATGTTCTGAATGTTGTTGCTAAAGCTTAGTTACTCTTTCTCCTTTGCTTTCTGACAGATTGTATGATGAAATGTCAGGTAATAGGCTTTCAGAGCACGAACCATCATCCTGTTTTATTGGTTTAATCAGTGTGAAAGGAATGATTTAATTCACTATCCAATTACATTTCTGAGTATGTTCATTTTAATAGGCTCAGTATTTCCCTAATTTATCTGCTAATCATTAGAAATGCATTTGGCCTCAGCTCAGACTGCTGTGTCCTGGGTTTCAAGCTGGGATTAGCACAGAAATCCAGAGCAGGTCTGTGTAATAGAATTAGAGAATTTGCACACACCCAGGTGAGCGCAAGGGGGGCAGATGGTTTGTGTGCTGAGGGCTGTGTGTGCTCATCTCCACAGGCACCCACAAGGGTCAGGACTTTCCCTGGTTAATACAACTTCCTTAAAAGGGTTCAATTACCAGGAAAAGTGTATCCAGTGACAGAAAAGTCAGTTTATCATGCAGTTAAACTGGCCTTGCACTTGTATGTGTTCGAATTGGGTGAGTATTTGTAAGTACTTTGATTGTCATGGCTGTACTGTAAGCAGATCTCTGTGTCTTCTCTGGAATAAAAAACGTTTTTCTGAAAATTTACCACCTGGTAGGAGTCAGGAAAGGGTGAGATTTACTTGTAGCGTTATCACAAACTTGTTCAGCACATATCTGAAAATTGAATTTATAAATCAGGGACTAGTTTCACTAGGATACTTTCCCCACAGCAAATTAAATGCCTTGAAAACATTGCTCATCCCTCTTAACTAACAGAAAATACTCTTTATGATTATTATTTATTTATGGAATTATGAACAGTACTGATTTCTATAATATTATCTATAAAACTAGATGTTTATTAGAAATAAGCCATGCCTGAGCAGTGAAATGAAAGAAATTTATTTTACATGTCTAAGATTTGATCATGTTGTTATTTAGACCTGCCCTAAAAACAGTTCCAAGAAGATTTCTAATAAGGCTCAGGGGACACTGCTACGTAAGAACTTCTCTCAAAAGTAATCTTTTTTTAATATATGATTAGGTGATTCCATAAAACCTTGAGTACTTATTTCCCTACAAAATGCAGTGTTTGGACATGATATAATGTTCTGTTTCCTGTTGGTTGTAATCAGACCAAGAAAGCCAAGCTTCCCAAACCCCTCTGGAAATAAGCAGATTCCCAAAAAGAAAAACTGACAACAAGAGTTATTAATGTCCCCAAAAGCAAACTCCTACTCTGCAAGAAAAATAGAAATAGTTCAGTCTTCTGCAGTAGTGTCAGTAGAGTTAGATAAGTTAGAGAAGAGTCAGATAAGATCTGGGCTCAAGAAGAAAAGATAAATAACTAAAAGTTACCCTATAGTCAATATGATACTTCGTCACAGCTACAATATTTAGCAAAGTGCATATAGACACAACACAGTATTGATAAACCTAATAGAGAAATCAGGTAATTTTAACAGAGTTCCTTTGAGTGAAATATCTGTTTCGATCTTAGGGAAACACATTTTCATGTTCCAGGATGAAACACTTGTTGCTTTTAGCTTTTTATGTTTCTAGTTCTGCTGTGAGAGTTGATTGACAAACAGCAAATGCCATACGCCTCCTCCTCACCCTGCAACCAGAAGGTTGAGGTTAAAAGTGAGAGGGAAAAATGGGAAAAGAGTAAATGAGAGCACAAGAAATTTGGCAGCATCAGAAATCTGCACGTACAGTGAAATGCTGAATGACACATAAAGGCAAGTCAGCTTAATTATAAATTATATGTGGTAAATTTCAGGATAAAAGCATTTTGGAAACTAAATCCCATATTGGTATGTTGCATTATCCTGAAGTGACCCTGGGCAGCCAAATGTTCTTGCAGTCTGTCCTTGGCTCCTTTTTGCATTATTCATGTTCCTAAGCCAAATTTACAAAGTTAAACATCTGAGCTGTAAATAAAGATCCCTAAAGCCTACTGCGCTTTCCTTGTTCTAAGAGTTCCTTCACAGTATGGCCTCAATTCAGCTAAGTACTTAATATGTACTTAAATCCCACTTAAATCAATGGGATTTAAACATTTGCTTAAATGCTTTGCTAAATCACGGCCTATTAAACTGTCTATGTTGGAGATCAAACTGTAATTTATATTGCTGTGATTTCTTCTTCTGGTGTTAACATGAGACCCCAAACTACATTTCACTGTAGTCTTGCTTGACTGAAGCTGAGCTGTTTAATGGGAATGTGTGCAAGGCCTGTATTTCTCATGTGCAAGAAACAGGTTTTATTTATTTTGGCCATCAGATGTTGTAAACTTAGGTTCTGATAAAATGAAGTCAAATAAGCTCCATTAAGAGGCTGAATGCTTCTCACACACCATCATTTTGAAGATGAATAGCATGAAATTTTTCTTTTTCAGTAATGAGTGTAAGTCCTGGTTAAATGTGGGAACATACAGTTACTTGCACAGAATGTAGATACATGAAAATATTTGTAGAGGAAGGGGAAAGATTTTTATTCTTTTGTTGATTTGTTGGCAATCTCTTCCTGGCTATTTTTTTAATTTTTTTTTTTTTTTTTTGCAAATGCAACTAGGGTTGACAAGAAAAACAGCCTTTTGTAGCTGAGGAGGCAGCAAGGAAAGGAGTTGCCAAAAGAGCCATCAAGACTCTCCAAGTAATTTGATGTGTGGAGAAAATATGTCAAAATTCTTGCAACTGTATATACTATAAATTCTTTAGAAGAAAGTCAGATGTCCCACTATGCCTGGGATGCCCATGGAGATTACTCTGGCCTTATCACTGTTTTTTGGGAAAAGAGTAAGGATGAATGGTGGGAAAGTGAGGACACTTCTTGACTTCTTCTCTGCTTGTAGTGGAAATCAGCCAAAAATACAGCTCATATGCCAGGAAAGCTCAAATGAAGAGATGAGTGGAAAATACCAGATGCTTAAACTTGTCTAGGATTTTCTCAAAACTGCTAAACTGGTTTTCTCCTCAATTAGCCAAATAGGGGATGGAGTGCATTTCTTTTTCATGTACAAATAATTTTCAGATCCTGTGAGTTAACCACCTCTGGGGCATTGTTGTCCATGTCAGAGGAAGATACAGATGTTGCTTTCTTAGACAACATTAAGAGGAGATAAATGCTGCAGAGGACATCCCATACTCCTCACCCATAACACTGCTGCCCTCCCAGGATTCCCCCAAGACTGAGATTCCTGAGGCTGCTGTTGTCTGGAAGTCAGTTTACATTTCTGTCCTGAGAAGGAATTACTCTCAATGCATGATTTTTTTCCAAGTAGATAAAGATTTATTTTCAGTCCAGGAGTTGTTTTGTTCAGTGCTTAGTTTGTTGTGTCACTTATAATGATGACAGTAATATCTGGAAAAAGAGATAACTAGAAAAGCCTACAGCACTTGATTAGTCTGCCCAGAATATCTGATACAGCCCTTTCAGACAGCAGATGTAAGTGGTATGAATGCATACAATTACATAGTAATCCTAATATTCCAGTTATTTCCCTATTTTTATACAATATTCAGATAATATTAATGTCTCACTTAGAAAAATGAAATAGATGCAGGGTAGTTTATGATTTTAAATAAATGGATATAAAAGTAATGTTTATATTCATAATATATTTGAGTATTAATTTACTACTAATATTTAAATCCATGTGTCATCATTTGAAAAAGAAATCCTACTTCAGAATGTTAAATATTCCAAAATTTTTTGGGTTTATTGCTGATTTGAAAATGGTTGTTATGCATTTATATATGTATATATATAAATGTATGTATGTATGTACGTATAATGAAATGGTTTCTTAGCAGTCTTTTTTAAACTCTACAGTTAACCATTACAGAACTTCAGTGAAAGGGAGAAAATAGTAATTTTTTGTGTAGGGGAAATAACTCTTCTCTCATACATCATCTGCTGTTACAATTTTTTCATATGTGTGTTTATTGAGAAATCTTTCTTTTGCAGCTTCCTTTCTTCCCAAGCCTAGATAAAAATTCTAACTACTTTTAAAAATCTTAGAATGTTGCAGCACACTTTGTTCCACCTCAAAGGCTGATTTTTGAATTGCACATGAAAGTGTTCCATGTTTTCATGTTAGCTTTTTAAGATTTAGTTTCCACAAATATTTACAACTACCCACTCTTTTCTCACAACTATAAAAATCCACCCCCTCTAATTTTCACACTTTTATCAAATATTGAATTAAATTAGAAGGGAAAATGGAAAAGAAATTAAATTGCAATTATATTACTTTTTTCAAATGATCATAATTTGATCTAATTTCAAATAAAATATTAATAAAGTGCTAACTTTTCTTGGTGGAAAATGCCATTAATGGAACAGTTTCCCAGGGAAACAGAAGCAAAGTGATTAACTGTCCTTTCTGTTTCAGTAATGAGATGTTTCTAAAATAAACAGTTTTGCCTGGTTTAGCATTTGTCTCATGTATTTATGCCCAGTTCTAGAACCTAAACCTATATATGGTATGTTCTGGACCTTGTTTTAGGGTCTCTTAACTCTCTGACTTACCTGTCACACTTTTTAGAGGTTTTAAGCTGCACGCAAGCTACAGAAGAATCCCTTTTAGATTCTATAATAAGAAATAGGGGGGGAAATCATATACATGTCTAATTTCAGTGACAAAATGACTGAAAGTATTTTTTTAAAAAAATAAATGTGAAAGATGTCCATATGCAAGTTCTCACGAAAAGATTTAGAGGTTCAAAATTAGATAATTTTAATGTACTCCTATGGTTGGTTTTCAGTCAGAAAATTGAACTCCAGAAATGTCCCCCTGGCTAAATCAGGCTTTTGCAATGTTGAAATTAATCAATCAACTTTACAATAGGAGCCAAGCCTCAAATCCACAAGCATGAAACAACAGCTAGTAATGGCCATGTGAATTGATTTCAGAAGGTTAAATGTGCACATTCAGGGCTTAGAACAAAGTCTTTGTGGCCTTATCCAAAGGGGATATCTGTGTGACTCACATTGCAGACACTGTAATGATGAAAATTAAGGGACTGGGTTTAGATGAGGCCATGAAGGTTTATTCATGGTCAAAATTTAGACCAGAGTTCTTTTTTTTTCCTGATGAACAAGGTCCATGGAAGTCTGACACTGAATAATTTTGTTCCCTCTTGTGGCAGAAAAGAAAAGGATGTAAAAAACCCAAACGTACTAAATATATGTGTGATGGTGATGCCTTAAGTTTTAGCTCTCATATTTTTCAGATTCTGAACTGCATTAGAATATAACTCTGAACTTCATATAAAGTGTTAGCAAGTTCTCTTCCCAGTTCAGTTAGACAAAACAATCCTTTTCCAGCCTGAGAATCAAGGACACCTTTGCAGCTTCAGGCCCAAAAAGTACAAACAACAGCAAATTGAGGAGAGCAAACTGGGAGGATGGGACCTCATTACCTGAAGCTGTAATTGGACAATTAACCCCAATATGTAAATCACCAAAACTTATAAAAGTGTGAAAATGTGTGACCCATTGTCCATCTTGATGTTGCCTCGGCCAGGCTCTTGTGCTGCCCAAGGTCCATCCTCTGAAGGCCTTTTTAATAAATATCTGCTTCATTGCTTTAACACTGTCTAGCCTCTGTTCTAGGTGGGCTCTCAAGGCATCAATGGCAGATTTGCTTTTTTTTTTTTTTAATTGGTTAATGGTTGGGCATATTTAAAGGATAAAATAGATTTTTTTTTTTTTTTGTTAGACCTAGATGAAAATTAAAATTGGCAACAGCAAAAGTTGTTGGCTGCTATGCTGTGGTTGTTTGTTTAAACTTTAGAAGAATCAGTCTGAAAAATGGTTCATGGTAAGAATGGGATGTAAGTCTGTAAGTAATCATGCCTAAAGCCAGGCTGGATAGAAATAGGTAGGCTTTGGTTTACTGTTTAGCCAAAGTTTGCTCCAATATTGGCATAATTAATAGATTTGAACAAGTGTAGCAATTCTGAAAGTCAGAGAAATCTGACAATGGGCTAGAGTTCAACCAAGAGTGGGATAGAGATGGATTTTGGAGAAATCATATTGTTTTTCTCTATGGGACTTTCCAAACTAAGGCTGTTATTAGATATAGACTTAAAAAGGGATTCTGGGTTGTTTGACATTTAATATCTGTTACAGAAGAAGTTTCCAGGCTAAAATCAGCACTATGTCCTTCAGACCTCAGAAAATTACAATTATTGTAAGAGCATATAGATCTCCCTGGACTAAAGTGTTTGTGTTACCCTTGCTAAAACTGTTTCAGACAGATGAGGCAGGACTTGGATTTCAGCTGCTCACACTCAGAGGGAGTGGGAGCCCTTGGCTGAGGTTGCTGTTTAGGTGCTGTTGATCTTCCTTGTCAGGGCAATGTTTCCAGGGCTGGGTGACCAGCCAAGCTTTTCCTGCTCAAGCCTGTGTTTAGAATTATGCATATGTTCCTTGGCTGAATTGGAGCTTAAGACCTACAGCTGGTGTCAAGCTAGGAAACGGCATGGCCAATTACCAAAGAAATCCAAAATGAAAAGGAATGGGTGGTGCAGTGAACAGGCACTGTGAGCAGTGAGTGACAGCCAAGCATGGGAAAGATGGAAAGTTTGACCATCAGTGTAATTAACACAAAAAGCCTAATTGCAGAAAACAGAGATGCAGAGGCTTCAAAAAACTTCCCCAAAAAAGACTGATTTCAAAAAAGCAGAAAGAAAAGAAATTATCTGATGCCGATGATTTGAATTGTGTGGAGCTTATAACCAAAAAATGAGCAGAAAAAATGCCAAACAGGAAGGGGGGAAAAAAAATATCTAAACCCCAGACGAATTATTAAATTCCAATTTTTTTAAAAAAATATAATTTTTAATGATGTTTTGACAATGTCACAAGGATTTGTATTTTTGAAAGAAGGACCTTCGTGCAGTGCCTTCATGCATTTGAAGTACTTTGAGCCCTTTAGCTGAGGGCTCTGCGTGCTCTCTGCGATGCCACAGCCTCTGCAGCCATCTCGTGGGGACACTGTGCCTGGTCACCCAGGAGAGCCAGGCTGGGACACGGAGCTGGGCAGCAGCACAGCCTGGCTGAAAGCCTCATCTCTAGGCTTTGCTTCCTTGTCACAGTGAATTTTTTCTGGGGCACAGTAGGCAGAGTCCTGCAGCACATGCCAGAGAGTAGCGACTGCAAACTCTGGTAGGCGATTTCTCATTTACATTCAAATCCTGGGCGTTTTCTCCCTCCCTAATAATCATAGACTTACTACAGAGTAAGCATGCAGAGCCTGGGGCACTGGCTGCAAAGCAGCTGAAGGTCCCTTTCATGCTGAAGCTCCATCTATTGTGTCCTGGCAGAGAACACGACTTCCCAAAGGAGCCTTGGACGTGTTGGCTGTGTTTGACAGCAGCACCAATAGGCTGCAAGGCTGAACAATCTATTTCTGTTTCCTCCTCCCATCGACTCAGATGCCTTCTGTTATTCTGTTCTCTCTGATTATACCCTTACTGATCCCATCCTGCCAACTCAACCAGCCAAATTCAACTTAGGGACTGTATTTCCTTTTTCATAACTGTTTGACTGTCTTCCTCTCTATGTCCTCTTGGCAGTTTCTTGCTCTGCAAATCAGTGAAAGAAAGGCTGCTCATTTCACTGGAAATAGCAGTCGTTTTCCTGAGGGTTTTGTTTATTCAGCTTACAGAAAGGCAGAGACCAAGCAAGCTGATTTGTCCTGACAGGATCAAGTGATGGAAGTACAGGCCGTTCACTTGGTGGATTCTTCTCTGAGGACTATTAATGCCTTTTGACTATGCTTGTCCCACAGCCAGCAGTCAGCCTTTTGCCCCAGCAGGTGCTGTTAAATACTCCAGGCAAAGTTTCCCTTTCTTCTTCCAGTGATTCACCACTGTTTGGGGCACAAAGGTATCACAGGCTGCTCACCCAGGCAGGTAGAAATCTGTTCACCACACTGAATACAGTTTCTCTGAATTCCTTAGGGGAAGTTCCTGCAGGTCCCTAGCAAGCTGGCCCACCACCACCACTCCCAGGTGAGCTGGCCATGTTTAACCATTCACTTGATAGTGGGAGGATTCCAGTCCCCAGGTTTGGTTCTTAATGACCTTGTTTCCTTGGCCTGGTGGGCAGAGTGGAAATGCTTTCTTGGCGAGGACAAGTGCCTGTGTTCTAAATGTATGAGAGGTCACGGCAAAAGGCTTTGTGAAGAGCTGAGTGGCTGCAGAAGCTGTAGCTTTTGTTGCCTTCTAAAGTCCTCTGGCTTTGGTCCCCCACTGAAGTTTTTCTCTCAAATGTGCTTCAGAAAAATGTACACAGAAAAGGATTTTTAAAAAAACCCAAAAAACTTTTCTTGCTGTTTGATCGGGCAATTGCAGTTTATTGTAGAACTCATTTAAATGCTCAGAGACTATTATCCCCAAGAGATGAACTTGCAATGAAAAGGATTAAACAGTCAAACCACCTATGTTTGTGTAAAAAGCATCATAAACTGATTAAGCAATGTTAACTGGATCTGAGGTGTGGGATGAGATATGAAGGCTAAATCGAAGTGTAATTACCAGAGGTGTAATAATTATTGATGTTTTACTACAGATTTTCAAAAACATTTTTTACTAAAAGAAAATCTCTAGACATCTCAACGTTTCTGCTATAATTTCTGATCCTAGGAATCTCTCAAGAATTTTCCTAACCTGATGATTTCTCTTTATGTGTCACTCATGTTATTTGCTGAAAGACACATGACCCATAAACAAGCAGTGAAACTCATTGCAAAATAATCTTTTACATATTCTGAGTCAACATCTGTTTATCACAGCAGTGTCTCAGAAAGATTCCTTTCAGACTGGTTTGGACAGGGTGTGAATCAGAGCACCCTGGGTTCCAGCATTAGGTCTGATGAAACCTGTTCCACTCCAATCCTTGCTGTTGCTGTCTGGTTGCTGCATTGCTACATTTCCCACTTCTCTCAAGCTGTACCTTGCAGACACTTTCCCAAGTCAGAGGACAAATGCTTTAGGCATTGCTTTCATGCCTTGAGTTTTCTTTCCACTACAGAATTTCCTGCGAGGTGCTGCAGTGGTCACAGGGAGAATATGAACATCAGGAATGGGTGCTGGAGAATATTTACCTTCTAAAATGGAGAATTATGATCCAGTGACTTGAACCTTTCCCTTTCAGGTATTCTTAGTTTCTAATTAATCTACAGCAAATGACATTGATGTTAAATGTTCCAGGAAATCAGTGTATGTCATCTCAAATGACAGAATCTTGTTTAGCTACATTCATCTCAGACTCCAGTTGTTTTGTCTCTGTGCATGTCTGTGGATTTATTCAGTTGGCTTTTTCTTCCTCAGAGAAGTACAGGTTCCTAATCTCATTGATCTGGTTTCTTCATTTTAGATCATGTTACAAATTTCAAATCAGGTTACAAGAAAATCAGATTAGTTTCTTGTGCCTAAACAGAACACTGAAATGTTTGGACTTGGTACTTAAAAACTTATGTTTTACAGGATTTGTCTGCTATGGGTGTGCAGGAGGAGCAGAGCACTCAATATTGAATGCACCACCCGTTAATTTCATTTCAAGGAGATTTTTCACAATAAGTAATCAGTGGATTATACTATTAATCTGAGAAAGTAATTTTCAGAAGTATTCTCTGGTAGTTGAAATATCAGTGCTGTTTCAACTGTTTCAATTACCTTCTTCAAAAAGAACTATGAATGTGACAAATCACATTCTGCACTCCAAGCTTGTTTTATGTTCTGACACTTCCAATATATTGATTTTATTATTCACCACTATGAGAAGAAAGAAATTAGTTTTATGAAAATTAGGCCATGGAGTCACATTTCTAGGAAACATTACTCATTAGAATCAGAGGCCTCTCTTTAGTATCAGAAACATCGAATTTCTTATTAGAATTTTACCTTACAGCAGAAGACGTTGTTTCTCTAAATGGGAGCCTAAACATCCCTTCTTTTTGTTTTTTTAATTGATAAATATTAATAACAATAATATTTATTTTTCTAGTCACCAGCAGATATTAGGCACTTAATGTAGCACTGAATATTTATGCTATACTGAAGATGTAGTGCTTAAAAAGTTCACTGAAGAATTAAGCAAAAAAAAAGGTTAAAGTAAAAAACATTCCATTCTTAATACTTCTGATAGTAAAAAGTAAAGAAAAAAACCCCAACCCTAAGTAAAAAAATGGTGCAGTTTATATATGAGAGAGGAAGAAGATAATAAAAGCATTTTACATAATATATAAGGTTGGGGGTTTTTCCTAATTAATTATTCACATCTTCTTAACAAATGAAAAGAATGGTCTTTGGTTTTTAAACTCTGATATGGACTCCAAGTGGGGGCTTAACTGTCTAGCCTTTTACATAACTTTTCTGTGACTTTAGTGCTCTTGGGTTTTTTTCTCCGCTTCCCATGGCCATCCTATGTGCTTCAATTAAACCTGTGACTTCTCTGGAGCATTTATTTACAGGCGTTTTTATAGTTTAAAGCACCTTCTTTTCGATGTTTTGCTTCTTTCTCAAGAGTTAATCTATATTTCCTTGGAGGCAAAACACCTTTCCCATAGGGACGCGTTAACTCTGAGAGCAGCCGAGTAGGAGGGAGCAGCTTGGCCACGCGGTGGAGCGTTCGGCTCTCTCTGCAGGGAAAGTCCAAAAGCTGCCTGGCTGCCAGGATCCTCCAGCAGAGAGGGATGTTGCAAGCCCTGTAAGTTCTCCTGGGAGCACCGATCTTTACTGTGATTTATGCTTATACGTGTAATAAGAGCTGGGAATGGCTTTTGCCCCGCCCAGGTCTGGAAACAGCATCTAATGATGAAATTAATTAGCAGGGTGTTTAATTCAGGCCAGCAAATCCAGTTTAACTTCAGCATTAGGACTGCACTCTTAGTCTCCTGTCACATGCAGGTGAAGGGGATCTCATCCTACTGATCACCCCTGGATGCATCAAATTCTTCACACACACATTGATGTTACAGGTAGCAGCAGGCACACACAGATGGGTGTTACAGGAAGCAGCAGGCACACACAGATGGGTGTTACAGGTAGCAGCAGGCACACACAGATGGGTGTTACAGGTAGGGGCAGGCACACACAGATGGGTGTTACAGGTAGGGGCAGGCACACACAGATGGGTGTTACAGGTAGCAGCAGGCACACACAGATGGGTGTTACAGGTAGGGGCAGGCACACACAGATGGGTGTTACAGGTAGGGGCAGGCACACACAGATGGGTGTTACAGGTAGCAGCAGGCACACACAGATGGGTGTTACAGGTAGGGGCAGGCACACACAGATGGGTGTTACAGGTAGGGGCAGGCACACACAGATGGGTGTTACAGGTAGCAGCAGGCACACATGGATGGGTGTTACAGGTAGGGGCAGGGTGCTGTCCTCACCCTCTTCCCCCATGGGGCTGCTGCCCACAAAACTCATGATGTGCTTTGCCCTCCTCCAGGCTCATCTTGTGCAATGCTTGACTTGGATCACATGGAAGGGAAAGGCTAAGGACCAGCAGCAGATGCAGGAACATCTCAGAATAAATTGCTAATACATCCTCATTAACATAGAAGCCCTTCCAGAGTGGATATTAAGACAAAGAGCTTTTGGCATTTGTGCAGACTTAAGAGAACATCTGTGTTTGTGATGGCAGAAGATTCATTGTGTGATAATAGAAACAGAGCCTCAAAGGAAAATCTTTTTACTCGTAAAAAGTAAGATTTTTATAAGAACATTAACACATGTTCTTTTTGTGTTTTTTCCCAGATGTCACCACTTTCATAACTTTTTCTTTCCTATTGATAGATATGTTATCTATTTAAAAAGTACACATTTTGAAAGGACTAATTAAACCATAAACCAATATTTTCAGTAGTTCTGTTTTTTTCACCTTTATGTACTTTGAAATACAATACAAATCTAAAGGTCTGCAGAGGCTGAATTAAATACCTTCCTTCCTTGGAGTTGGTTTAGTTTAATTCTTTAAGCATTAAAACCAGTTACCCAATTAAATAAATCACTATTAGTTACAGCTAAGATTATTTACAAGCTGCAAAGAGATTGCACTCATTTAATTAAACCTAAAAAAAATATATTTAATTCTGTTGATATATTTTCTGTATTTAGAAATATTTTTAAATTGTGAAAAGAACTGCACATCTTAAAATCTTGAGAAGGATATATGGTGTTGTTTAAAAGTGTGAAAATTAAATACTGTTTTGAGAGCTTAATGATTATACCATAAGCAGGAAATATAAGAAAGAGGAGTAAAAAAAAAAATCAGACTTAGTTTGTTGTGTAATAATAATGAAAAGCTAAATATTAATAATAGGTTGTGAGTCATAATTTTCTTATTAAGATTTAAACTGTTTTGCTTGAGCTGGACCTTAGAGGCTCAGAGGCTGCCAATAAGCATCTTCATAGCATATCTCAAATCTTAGATGGGTTAATTTAGCAAAGCCCATGCTGGCTATTAAAGAGCTTTCTCAAAACATTCCACCTACAGAGGAAATAAAACATACCATGAGACCAGTGAACACAATAGATGAACTTACAAAAACCAGCGTGTGTTTAATGTGTGCTGGCAGGAAGGAGATCATTACCACAGTAACTAAGAAAGTCTCTTTACTGCTTTATGATTGGAGACTTTTCTTGCAGCTCTTAGCCTCAAACACTTGATGTCCATAGCCTCAGGGACAATTAATTCAGCAGCAGATAAAGGTATTTGCATGGGGGGATCCTGAGAAGAAAGGACTATTTGAAACATATGCATCAAGATTTTGTTAGTGTTTACCTCGTGTTTGTAAACCACATTTTGTAGTGTTTTTTTGAAATTCTTTTGCACTGAGGGTAGCACACATAAAAGCCTCCCAAATGCAGCAACAAAAAAGTCCGGGATCCTAACTTTAAAAAATGGGTTAAGAAAAGATCCTCCCTTGAAGATGTGAGTGTTGCATGTGGTCTCCTAGGACCTGGGCTACGAGCAGTTAATGCAAAGGCTGTGGGGCTGACTTACCATCCACTGAAGGCAGGGGAAAAAAATATGATTTTATTCATCATTGCAGTGTTCCCACTGTTCAGCTGAATCCCATCAATTCAGAACACTCAGAAGTTATGTGGCTGTGTCTTTTCCTTTTGAGACTGAAAAGCTATTATGAGAAAACTTGTTATGTTGAAAAAGTGAGGGTGCTAATGGATTATTAAGTGTCTGGGTTAACCTTACTAGAGATGTTTTCATTGGGATAACTCAATCTAATATAGTATAATAGAATTTTCTAGTACATGTGAAAGTCCAAATGGTGATGTGTAAAAGCAAAGATGAAAAGTCCCTTTGAGAAATCTGTTTGAAAGCTGATTATTTGAAATCGCTGTAACCTTATAACTGCTTATCCTAGTGATGAGATAATGATATAATTTAGAAGTGGGAGGCTTAGTGATATATGTTTCATTTAGATTCTTCCTAATAGGTGACATTTGTTGAAAGCTGACTCTTGAACTGTGCTGTATGCCTTTGCTATCTATCTGCCTTGGAGCTGTTGGAGACTGTAATTGCATTTTGCTTCATTTCCTGTATAATTTATGTGAAAATCCCTCAGTGGTAGGAAAGTACAAAGTCCAGATAATGACTACGTGACAATGTATAAGATTTAGGATGGTTGTTTAGGTTGCAGCTTGAACTGCCCATGACTCAGGCACTTTCAAGGTCACCTGATATTTAGTAAGCTCAAGGCAGCACAGTGCTTCTGAGACTGTATAAAATTAATAACATTTTGCCTACTTTTAATAAACTTCAGTCTGAACATTATTTTTAGCTGTAGAAGTGTGTCTTTGGGGTAGGGTAAGAAGAAATTACCAAATTTATTGCATTGCGATATTGCAGCATTTAGCTACTTGCACACTGTCTTTGTGTGAAGAATATTAAAAATAGTTTTCTGCAAGGGTGTAATATTTTGAAGCCTCCAAAGCTTTTCTTTTTTGTTACACTTTCAGAGTTTCTCCTTCATAGTTTCTTGGTCTATTTCTAGATCTGTATTTTTAACTAATGTGTTAGGTGCTGAATTCAGGTGATCATGTAACCACAGCCTGGTACCCCCAGCTATCCTAGATACAGTGTTGATGCAATTTCCTGGAGAGCAAGAGGAATAAGCTCATCTCTTTGCAGACAGTAATTTGAGTAGCTGTACTTGTGGTTTTCCCTTGGACTAATGATGATTACTCTTTGCTAATGAGTTAAGTATTGTGTACCTAAACAATCTCCCAGACTGTAATACAATTATCAACATTCCTTATGCAGTGAATTAAGCTCATCTGAATTTCCTTGGCCATTTTTTATGAATATTTCCTTTCTGAAGATGTTAGTCAATAAATGTAGGTGAACTAATCTTATTATTCCAATGCCAAACCATCTAAAATTCGGGTGTGGTTTTAGCCTGGGAAAATGGGTAGATGTTAGAAAACCCAAGGAAACTAGAAATAGATTTTTATGGATGTCTGCCCTAGATACATCCCAGCTCTTCCAGACTTTTGACTAGCAAGGTTGTCCCAAATATGTCACTCTGAAAAGTCCTGGCTATTCAGTTACTTTCTGCCATTGTCAGTTTCTGGAAGTCTTCCTCTCTTCTAAAATGTGAAATTTCTTCTTTTTATTTTTTTAAAAATTTATTTATTAAATTGTCTAAAATTATCTTTGTCATTTTCACTGACTCCTAGGTCTGGCTTGTAACAACTCATGTAAGTCTGGAAAATAATTTGGTTACTGTGCTTTCAAAAAGGTCTCTGGTGAAATGCACACGTCTGTGGGATGCACGTCATACTGCTGGGTAGGCAAAGCTGCACAAAATACTGATTTCCTCATAGGAGAAGCTGCAGCTTATGTATTATTCTTGAAAAAAATCAGTTTTCTGATGGTGCCTAATTACTTTTTTCCCATCTGAAAGTAGAGAGCCACAAGTCCCAGGGACAGTGAGCCAGGCAGGCCAGGGCAGGGCTGCAAGGCAGGGCATCAGCTGAAGTGGCAGTAAAAGTGTAAATGCCTGTTCTGCCCCCCATGGGTGCTTGGCTTGGCATGGGACTGTTTCTGTCTTCACCTCCTTTGCTTCCTTTTGTTTTCTTCCTTAGCCTCTGCCTTAGCATTGGTCTCTAAAACACTCCTGAAGATTTCCTGATTTCAATATATTCTCTTGTGAGCTGTACTCTCAAAGAAATGTGTATTTTAATAATCATGGTATTCATCCAAGAATAAAAATAGTCATCTCCTGATGCTGTAAGATCAGTTAACTGCACAGGAGGAGCTTTTAAGATGGATTTTTTTAATGTGGGATGTGAATTCACAAAGAAACTTGAACTACAGTGGGAGCATTCCCCTTGATCCAAGTGTGATAAATGTCAGCAAGAGTTATGAACATGCTGAAATTGAAGAGCAGAACCTACTGTATGAAATTAGATTTTCGAACAATCTTAGGGGGAGAGAATGATTTACCAGGGCTCAGCAGGTCAATTTTATTCTCAGTAAGTGAAAATGATGGTTTTGGCACTGTTACCCTGGAAATCCCACAACTGCTCTTATGTCCAGCTGCATATCTGTGTTACCTCTGGGGACTAAACAGGTGAACTGAGACTGCAATTTGAGAATGAAATGTCTGTTTTTGAAGTCTAACTCAGTCTTTTGATCTTAGTTCTTCCTGCTCCACAAGGAAAGGTCCTCTAACTATGAGGAGCTTCAATGTTTTCACACAAACTTGGATGCTCTACAGCATCATTACCTATCATCGGGGTTCTCTGAATGTTTTCAGCACTACTGATAATTAATCCACTTATAGATGCACAAGCTGTCTTGTTCAGTGTTTCCAAATGCTTTTCCCCCCCCTCTATGTACTTAAGGATCTGGAGGGATAATATTCTCTTTTTCTTACAAAGATGACTGAAAAACTTGCCCCTTTCTTAATTTTTTACCTTGGGACTGAGATCAGCGATGTTCTGAATCACCCAAGCAGTGAGATTTTGAAAAGGTCCTAAGGTGATCTGCAGTACTGGAATGATGGGTAAAATATAAACTCTACCTCTATGGGAACAGAGTATATGGAAAAGAATAAAGCCTGCTGTTTCCCTGAATTTTCAGTAAGCAGAGTTCACAAGCCCAGCTCTTTCCTGGGTAAGTGTTTGAAAATGCAAAATGATCTTATGGATCAAATTTGAGTCTTCCTATTACACACAGAGAGCTGAAAGTTTTGCAGTAAAAGGCTAATGTCCTGTTTTACATCCTGTTAATAGCAATTGAAATCAAATCTGTAACCCTTGTAGTATTCACCCAGACTACAACAAACCCAAGGAGGTTTCTGGATTCAATAGAGCATATTGAAATGGGCAGCTGCATTTTCTGGTTGCTGAACTGCTGGCTGAGTTGAAAAGAAAAACCAAAACTCTCTTTGTGATCTGAGTTAACACTTGCATTCTTTAAAGAGGTTATTACAGTGCTCATGGACAACAGAGGATGTTGCCAACTTCAGGGCTAAGCTCTTGAAGCCTGCTTTCTGTTTTCCCTGCATCCTTCTGTCAGATGGGCTCGGAATTCATAAGTCTCTTGCTGCTCATTGTGCTTTTAGTGTTTGGTAGTAACTTCACATGATGTATGTGCCCCAAGCACTGGCTATTAGAGCTGTATAAATGTCAGGCTTAAATTGTCCCTTTGTTTTTTTTCAGACTCTCAGCTTTCTTGTAACAAAGGGGAACAAAATTTGTCTGCCTTGCTGACACGTTAAGCTACACTAGCCAATTAAATCCATGTAAATCAGTAATGGTAGTGTTTTAATGGGTTTGGTAGTGCTCTAACACCATGACATTACAGGATACTGCTTTATTTGTGAAATAGAGTAATCTCTAGGAACTATAGATTATATTAGATTTTAATCTCTCCACTGTGGTTCCTTCAGATGAAAATGAGGACATCTAAAATCTCAAGGAAAACTATGAGGCAGGAATGGTAGTACAGAAGGAAAGATATCTGTGTTTCTCTCCTGCAGAAGGAGAGATATCTGTGTTTCTCACCTGCAGATTTTGGAGATCTAGCTTATATCTTCTGGGGAATTCAGGTTGTTACTGTCTCAAAACCTGCCTTTTGGTGCATTTTCTTAGTGAGTGTTTATCTGCAACATGAGATTAATGTTTGTGCACATAGCTGGAATAAGCAGGGAGCTAATGGACTGTGGTAGAGTGGCCTGAATAGTGGGACATTTATCCTCATGAGCTAAGGCAGCAGAACCTGGCCCCCAGTGCTGTGCCACTGGCTGAGATGCAAAGGAAAATCACTACAGCCAGGGAAGGACATTTTAACTAACATATTCCTGCTTTTAAATGATATAATTGAAAATATATCTTGTAGCAGCTCTAAAAAAAGTGGTGATGTGGGTGTGTTTGCAGTTCTCTGAGCATCAAAGCTCTAAAGGGCGTTCCTGGCATCCAGAATAGTTCTTTTGTTTTCCCAGCTGGGAAGAGGTGATAAGACTTTTAATGGAGATGTGCTTCTGGGCTGGTATCTAGTCCTTTTGGCTGTTTGCTTGCACTTGATGAATGGTCTGACAGAGAGAGGGTAGTGGGATGTTTCCTTTGTCATGTGAACTGGAAGCCAAACAGGAAAGCCATTCAGAGGTTTGAGGATTTAGGAATGGTACAGAAAGACTGAGATGTCAAAGCTCTAACAGCCTTAGTTTTAAAGACTTCAAACGAAAAATAATAATTTTTTTTCTGTGATCCATCAATGGTAAGCTGAAAACTGGAGTCCAGAGGCTTTAGTTTCTATTGTGACTAAAGGAGGTGGGTGCAAGAGGTGCTCAGAGTTCATTTCACAGAAAAACCCACATAGCAAGTGGGTTTTAGTAGGCTTTAATAGTCATGCATATGGCACATTCTGTGGTGCAGAATACAGCTAAACTCTGAATAGGGGCATTTCTTTGCCATTGTGCTTTGTGCTAATGGAACTCTCAGATTTCTGGGGAAGCTTCAAACCAGACCAGCAAGCAAACTCTGGGATATATTGTGAGATACATTTTGGAAATGAAGAATCATATTTATCTGGTCCTTACTTGTCATCTCAGAAATCAAGTGAATTACACCAAATGGACTTTTCAATCCTGTAACAAAAGATTAGGTTTGTGACTACTTAGCCCTTTAGTTATTTAACTAACTAAGTCTAGGAAAATAGACAGTAAAAAGGTAAAACTTCTCACTGTGTGGCAAGATTTTAGATTAATTCAGGATGAAGAGAAAAAGCAGCCTGTGCTATTCTCTACAGGAAATTTAGAAGAGAGAACTAAATGTTCTTTTTCAGATGCTGCAAACAAAAGTTAACTACAACAGACCATTGATTTATGCAATCAAAATTGTTGCTGCACTGTGTGCAGAGCTATTAAGGAGAGAAAATACCAAGTTAGGAACAAGAAAAAACTCTCTGAAAACTCTTCCTTTCACTCCCACTTTCTGAGCATCAAATTATGGCTGCAGGAACTATTAATATCTAGTATTTTTGGTCTATTTTGCTGCATTTTAAGAATGGGACCAGAATAGATGTAATTTCTATGATGGAGAAAAGCACTGAAAATTCACGTCCCTGGCCCCAGCAGAACCTGGAGCAGTTTATTCTATCCTGGCAAGCAAGCCCAGTATCACAGAGATGCTGACAGAGAGGTTGTGTTGGTGCTGACCATAGAAAGGGTGTTAGGGGACACTCCACCACTAAAATTGGAAGCCCTGTGGGAGAATGTCATTGCCTGTTTCTGTGCTGCTAAAGGCCAAAACACAAACCATCTCACTTTTCCTAAGCAAGAACCGTGTCTCAAGCACAGGAAGCAGAAACATCAACAGCCCCTACAGTGTTGGGCACACCACCCAGAGCGGGCCAGTGCCATGTCCTGGGGTGGCACTTGGAGGGATGTCCCTCAGCCACAACCAGGGACATTCAGCTGTGAATTAAGGGTGCAGCTGGGCCACCTTTGAACCCTGCTTCCCACCTTGACCTGGGCTTCACGGCTGCCGTGTGCTGTGGCTTTAAGGCACTGCCAGGCAGCAGGGGCTTCTCCAGGCTGGAGCACCAGGCAGTGATCCTCTGCTCCACAGGGCTCGCAGCACTCGCTGCTCTCTGCTTAATAACATTTGGCTGCTGCTGAGACGCCTGACCAGAGAGCTCCAAGCTGCCTCCCAGCACGGCAGAGTCCCACCTGCCACCATGGCAGCGGTGCCCGGCTCCCCGGCGCTCAGGGCTGCCAAGCCCTGCAAGAAGCAGCGCACGGTGAAGAGGCAAACCGGCATCTACACCTACCAGGAGCCACCCCACAGGTAAGGGATCTGCTGAAGGGCAGGTCTGCTTTATCTGCCACGGCACTGGGATCTTTTCTTTTCACTTTCATGCAGACAGAGTGTGTGTCAGACTGGAGGTTGTGGTCTGTTTTAAGTGTGGTAGGATGGAAATGAGCATAAGAAAAATCCTTCCCTGTATTTTAAGATGTATTTCAAAGCTCTTTTTTTTTCTTATTTTTTTTATTTTGTCAAAGTCACATTTCATACTGAAACATAAACTGTACATAAAGCAAAGTAACTCCAAAGAGTAGCATGGTAAGAAGTCTCTTACTCTTTTCCTGTGTAATTGTAAATTTCTCTTGAATGTTCCCTGAGACTGAAGGGACAGGACTGCAGACCAATGGATTAGCGGTCTGATGAAGTATGTCCCCCAAATATTATTCCATGGCATGGTTTAAGTTATGATTTATTTCTAAGTGATTAAAAGGCTGTCTTTTCAGCAATATTGCAGGAAACTTTCCCAAAAAGTACACAGCAATACAATTGGGGAAACTTCCTGGCTGGTGGTTGCTGCAGTACTTCAGATCCCTTTGTCATTTAGGGAGAAACAGCACAGGTTTTTAGACCTAAGCCTCTGTAAGAATGAATATCGCTGCTGTTTCATAGACCAACAGGGAATTGCAAGAGTTAGCAAATGTGGTGACAGCATCAGAAAAGATGATTTAATAATCATCCATAGAAATCTGCATCAAAGCACATGAATCTTTTCACAGGGACAAGTATTCTTGGTATGTAGGGTTCCACACCCCTGTGTTCCTCAGCAGGGAAGAGGATTAAACAGTGACCATGATTGAATCACCTGCTCCCTTCATTTTAAAACGAAAATATTTTATCATTATTTAAATAAAAATAATAGGTATGAATAATAATATTATCTGCTCTTTCTGGAAATGTTTAGACAGCACTTTGTTCCAGAAAAATATACAGAGAGCCTTGCTAGCATCACCACGTACAAGCTGCATGGCTTGAAATTTTGAAGAGGAAAGACAGGGATTCATGGTCACGAGCAGGGATAATTTACAACTAACCAGCAAGTGGTGGGGAGGGAAAGAGTTATGTCCTGGAGATGGAGAAACCATCCAAATTATGAATCAACTTTAAAACAATGAGGTCATGTGAGTTCCCTAGCTCCCTGCTCTAACAATGCTCTAATAGTTTGAATCCTGTGCAAATCAACACTTCCCTGGGAATGTGAACAGGAATAACTTGTCTCCTTTTTCCTCTCATGGGGTGTGTGCTGGGCTGCCAGCAACTCAGATGATGATGCTGGTGAAGGGAAGGCTGAGAGCCATGACCCAGAGCAGATCTTTCAGAACATCCAGTACCAGAAGGAGATTATGTCCAACATCCGCTGCAGGCCGTGGCCGATGAGGCAGAAGCTGAGGGCACTCAGGTAAAGGTGCCTGAGCAGAGGTTTTCAGGCTCACTGACTGTGAAAATGCTTCCAGTCTCGGGAGTTTTTCAGCCTAAGATGGAAGGGATTGAGCAGAGAATAATTTAGAGCTGCTAGGAAAGTGTTCCAGGAGGATGCTCTGGGAGGATCTGAGGCTGGCTGAAGGCAGCAGCCTCTGGGTGGACAGTCTGTAAATGAAATTGTCTCTGGTGCATGCCTGTCGCTCCCTTTAGAGAGTCACAGCACAAAAGAGAGCAAGAAATCATGCTTTGGCTATTAACTACTGAAAGAGACTGTCAGCTATTCAAGGTCTAAAGGAAGGCTGTTGGTAAAGCTCCATAAGATGTTTTTAAGTTAAATTGTTTCACTGAGTCCCAAAAAGGAGAACCAGCCTGCCTTTTTAAGGTCATTACATGGTATGAGAACAGAGGCTGGTCACATCTTCAGGCAATATATTGTAAACGCAGTAAATATTGGATACTTGTAAGTTTAAAAAGTATGGTCAGTGTAGTAAAACACGTTTCACAGTTTAGGATTTCAAGTATTATAATTCCAGATTTCCAATGAAAGAGCATGTGACTAACTCTTTGGGCCACCTCTCTAAACTGTGTCAGGTCTTTCACCTCATGATCTGTGTGATACTTGATAGGTTTTTTTGCCTTTTCATCTTTCATTTTCTCTCAAAACCCTGTATAGTGCTCAGATGGCAATGTAGCCATGAGGAATCCCAACCCTACCAAGAGCCCTTGTGTAATCTGGGAAGCAAAGAGAGGTTTTTCTCTCTTAGGCAGAGTCTGTGACTTCCTGCTTACCCGTTCCTTTTGATCAGATCTTGGTGGTCCCAATCCACCTTCTGTTGAGGTCAAAGGCTGTGTATGACCAGATGAACATGCACCTCTTTGCATCTCACAAGACAGCTGCTCCATACCTGCAGAAGAGGTGTCAGCATCCACAGGAGATTACCAGACTGTAAAGGGGATCTTGCTATTTTACTCATTTTGGCTATACCATTTAAAAATAAATACTTTGAAAGAAAAGACAGAGGAATAAATTAGAGGGACAGAAAACTCTCCCTGCAGTCAAACTCTTGAATGCCAAGGTCTCTCAGAAGAAAAGTCTGACTGGTTTTAAAGTAGCAGTAAAAAGCTCAGTAGAGAAATAAAGCATAGCCTGGGTTAGGGGCCGATGGTGGGACAGCCCATGGCTGTATTTCAGAGCATTTGAGCCATTTGTTAGTTGCTGCTTGTGCAGAATAAGAGATGTGAGCAATGGGATCAGTGTAGAGGCTGACCCTCCCCACTCTTGTGCAGGCAGGCGAAGGAGATCGTGCTGAAGTACGAAGGGAGGCTCACGAGAACCAGAGGTTACCAGGCTGCTGGGGCAGAGGTATGGCTGCTTTGTCCTAAATCTCTTAAATTTCTTGTTCCCACCAATAGCCATTTGCAGCTCTGATTCACAGAAGTGTGTGTTTGCCATGCACTCCTGATACTTCAGCTCAGGACTGTAGAGGGAGAAAAAAAAGAACTTAAAAGCTTCTTTATTATTTTTTTTCCTTCTCTTTTTTTCCATTGTAATTTAAGTAATTACATTTTTGCAGACTAATCTCATGTGTTGAGTGATGACTATCCTCCTGTTAATGCAGTATAAGCTTTCTTTTCAGACAGCCTACAAATATTGATGCCTGTTGGAGGGGTTGATGGGAATGGGATAACAACAAACACGATGCAGTATCCTCTGAAGAGCTATTTCAACAAACTGGGGCCACAGCTCAATAGCGTAGCATGAAAAATGTGTCTAGCTTTTAGTTTGGAAGGCAATCCTACAATAGCTTATGTTAAATACATTATTAAAGAAGGGGTTTTGCTTGCAAATATTCAGATAATTTAAATCAAATCTTAGCAAATCTATTTACACCACTGAAAATAGACACTGGCCTGAGTTTCTGGAAATTTATAATATGCAGGAAATTCTATTTAATAAGCAACCGAGAGAAGATTTCTTTAGTCATCTAAGCAGTCAAGAATATTTTTGTCGTCATAACAAGTACTTTTAGTTACTAATTTAGCTTCATTCAAAAAGTCAGGGTTAGGTCAATAGACCATGCATTTTATTCATGTGAAATAGTGAAACACTATTTTATGCCTTTGATGTGAGTGGAACTAGGACTTCAGCTAGAAAGAAAAGTGCTAAATCTGAATGTCAATAAATCAGAGATTGGACTCAGTGCTTGTTCATATCATTCTTCCTATACAAAACCAAAAGCTTTTATCTTAGAATTCACAGTGAGTAAAAGTTTGTGTCTAATCTAATTGCCTCTATTGTATTTGCTTGAAGATATTCAGTAGAGGGATATAATTCAGCAGTTAATTAGTACCAGTCATTATGTGTAGGGGATCTGTATTCTTTTATCCTAGCACAATTTAGGGGCTATAACCTTTACACTAGGGCTAAATTCAGCAACAGCAACAAAATAAGCTGCCTTTTTTGGTGTGGGGCTTTTTTTATTTGTTTTTTTTTTAAGTGGAAGAGATTTTTTCCCCACATATTTTCTTAGAAAATAGCATGGTCACCAAGGAGACAAAAATTGCAGCACAGCAAAACAAGCACTACATCATCAAAATTAAGAACTAAATGGTTGAACTTGTGCTAAGAACAAAATGCAGCTACTAGTTGTGTAAGTATTTACATAAGTTTTTCAACTTTGCAAAATATATAGTGTTCATGATTGGATAATTCACTCATGGTATTACTTATGAAAATTGAAGTTAAAATACATTCTTATTATCTTGACACTGAAAGCAATTTTCTTCTTTCAATTAATTTTTTGCACTTTCTTTGTAGTGGTTTTTTGGGAGTTTTTTCCCCAATTAAAGCCAGATGCCCATAGCATGAGTTCTAAGAGTGTAAATAATCCATTCAGATATGTAGGAGGGAGGAAAAGAGATGATAGCTATCAAATGGTAATTTTAGAAAAGTTTACTTCACTGTGGACACATTGGTATTCTTTATAAATCTGTAGTGCAGCTGGCACAAGGCGCTTGAGTCCTTTCTCAGCCCTGTGAACCCTGTTTTCAACTGAAAGTTTAAATCCCAACAGTTCCTATGCAGTTCCCAGGATCTACAATTTCTTTAATTAAAATACTTACCATTCATGTAATTAAATGCCCATATCATCATAAATATTAATTAACTTTGGCCAAAGAGATTGATAATATTTTCAGTAATTAAAACGTTATTTACTCCTCTTTAATTTTAGGACATGAAATTGCATGATAGAATATTGACACTGCTATTAAAAGTGTCTAAAGGGGGGATTTTAATATCTAGCTGTACTTAAAATACTTTATGTCTGGAATACAATTTTTTTTTTTCCTATCAATACTGAAAAGCTACAGCTCTAACTCAACAACTCAAAAACTGCTCTCACTTTTGCACGGGTGGATTTTACTTTTTCTCCCACATGTGTACAGTGTGGACAGTTTATTCAACCTCCATCCTCTGACCATGCAAGAATGGAGGTTGGATAAACTACAAAATACAACCACAGGATTTCTGCAGATGTTGGCTGCACTACATAGAGCTGAGAACACACCAGTTAAATTTGCTGCTGTTGAATAAAAAAGTTTATTTTTCCTCTATGAGAATTTCCTCTGAGGCATTATCATTCTAATAATAATACCTTAGTCATCAATGTTTGTAACAATTCTTGTGATAAAAGATAAGATATGAGCAAAATACTCAGCACTTCATTTTTAATTTTTTTCTTCATGTGGAGAATTTTCATATTTCTCTGCTTTTTTCTTCAGCTTTGGAGGAAGTTTATTCGACTTGCATATAATTTTGTGGTGATCTTTATTCCTTGGGAAATGAGAATAAAGAAAATTGAGAGTAAGTATAAAGATTTCATGGTATTAGTAAAACACTTGCTAAAATGCTGAGGTGTATCTTTTTAATGTACTGAATAAAATAATATTTAGGAGGGAGTTAAATGTATTCATATTTTCAGCAGTGAATTATTTATTTAAAACTTTGCTTTTTCATCTTTTCCTGGTGCCTCAGAAACTGCACAGTTCTCATTGGTGGTCTTAGTAGGGGGGAAACTTTTGAATTCAATTTTGTCCTTTTGGGATTCTGAAAATTAAAAAAAATTTCTAGTTAGCTAAATGCCCTCTGTAAGAGAGGTTTTTCTTTTTGGCCTGTTATTCTAATACTTCATGGATAAATGATGCAAACTTTTATAGACTGTGCAGGTCAAGTTTTTTGTGGTTTAAGGTCATTTTGGGTCTGGAGTTGCCTCTTACTTCATCTTCCTGAGATGGCTGTTTGGAATCAATATTGTCCTTACCATAATGACAGGAGCATTTGTAGTCCTACCAGAGGTAAGAACACACTAAATATTTACAGAGAAACACTTACTGTTGCACTTTCCTTTCTCAATGGAACAAACACCACACTCAAAATCCTGCATCAGTTTGAAATGTACATTGAATTATTTAAAATAAATTCCCCTATTGAAAGGTTTTTTCACTGCCAAAGGATAACAGATTTTTTTTCTATTAGTGTTAGAGATGCTATTTTTCACCATGGTACCAATGCTTTTAGAGAGTATTTTTTTATCTGATTCCTAAAATAAAGAACCCATTCTTAAAAGCCATAGTGGGTGTTGAGTACATTGAAGTCCTATTAGTGTCATTTGCAGGGAGAAAAACAGAGCATCCCTCTCCAGACTCTAAATTATTGTCCATTATAAAGCATTTCCTACAAGTTCTGAACAGCCACAACTTTTAGTTCTTGCATACGAGTAAGGCAATTTGTTAACTTTGTTAAATTATTCATAAACATTATTTTGCATCACCTACCCTGTGCTTCATTAATGTTATTGGAAAACATGGGAATACCTGATTTTATTCTCACTGCACAAAATAAATAAAAAGTAAATATCCCTCAAACAAATAAAAAGTAAATCGGAAAAAAAAAAAGGTGTTCACGTTCACTTTTTAATTTTTAAGGAAAAGTAAATTTAATCCTGAACTATAATTTTGAGATCAAACACTTCCCCATTTCATTTAAATTGCTCACATTGGCTTTTAAAGCTGGTGCAGTGCTGACACAGTACTTGCAGCCCTGGGAGTAGCACCCCTGTGGGCAGCTCTTGCTGGGTTCCACTGTGCAGCCCTGGCTCAGATGGGCTCATGCAGCTCCTGAGACTTTCTCTCTCTTTCCCATCTTCTTAGACCTTCTCTCTTTTCCCATCTCCTGAGACCTCCTCTCTCTCCTGCAGCTCCTGGCCGGAGCCCCGTTCGGCAGCACAGTCAGCAAGACCATTCCCAAGGAGCACATTGCATCTGCTCAAGACCTGGACACCATCTGGTCACTGGGGGCAAGACTCAAACCTTATTATTTTGCTGTCTCTGTTCTGTTGTAATTGTTGGTTACTGCTCTTACTGACGGGCTCTGGTCTTTACAGGGCTACCTCCAATACTCTGTTCTGTTTTATGGCTATTATGGTCGTGACAGGAAGATTGGGAAAGCTGGATACCGGCTGCCACTTGCCTACTTCCTTGTTGGAATGGCTGTGTTTGCTTACAGCTTCATCATTCTTCTAAAAAAGTAAGACCTCCCATTTACAGCTGTTCATAAACTTGTGTGTTCAGGCAACCAGCAATGGTATTTACTCCACTTCTTCTGTATTTATTCTGTGTAGTTCTATTAATGTGCTCACCTCTGCTAGTGTCATGGAGGCAGACTGAGTTCAACTCTAGATTGCCCTTTATCTTGTGATAATCTCTACTCTCTGTTCCACTTCCCAGCCTATAAAAGGAGAGCAGCACAGATTGTGCTTTGCCTTTGTGCAGTTTAAGGCCTGACACCCATGGAAGTCCTTTCCCCTCCTTTATTTTATAAATACTGCCATGACAGAAATTTATATTTGAAGTGTAATACTTTCAGCATTATTAATATTGCCCTCTATTGAAACACAAATATAAAACTTCCATCCTAAGAATAATATCATTTGCATTGCTTTAGTGGGTATGTGGCATCCCATTGGAATGTAAGCTGAATTTCTTTGCCATGGGAGGGCCAGGAGTAGGAGTCACTTAGCAGAGAAAGCAAGACTGCCTGTGCTGACCATAAATCCAGGGATGTGCAATGCTTGGAGAAGGGGCAAGGTCACTCTATCCTCTCAAATCCTGATTTGCTTTCTATTTCCTTCTGGATACCTATTTATCTGGCACAGTGCAGTCCAGGGATGTTTTCTGTAAAAGCTCTCAGCTTTGAGGTCAAACCTTCCCTTTTCCTTTATTTTTAATCTACCTGCTGGTTTGTGCCAAGGGTCACTGGTACATTTCACACCAATCTACACATCTGCAATTTCTAGACATGATCAGCTCTTCTCCTTCTGACTTAGCTCAGTGATTCTTTGCTTAGCTGTGTACAGCTCCCCTTTAACATTGTCCTTTCAGATTCCCTTTCTTTTATAAGCTATCAATCCTCATTTCATTTCCTATTTCTGCCACCTTGCTCACCTGACATGAGTAGGAGGGGTTTTCTTTCTTTTCCCCAAGGTCTGTAAAATGGCTCTGGGCTTCTGTTTGACAATAACATATATTTTAAGATTAAAACTGTACAGCAAACAAACAGTTCTTGTGCACAATCGCTAGTTATGCTAAACTAGATGTAATTCCTGTAATAGTGATCTTAGTGATGGTATATTCCAGCTGGATCCTACCTAGAGGTTGTAAAACTGAAACAAGTGTAAGCCCACAGTTCTAGTGAGATTTATTTGCTTTATTTGTCAGTTATAAGGACTGTAAATATTGAAATGCCCTTCCTCAGTGAGTCATTTTTCTCTAGATGCAAAGTCAAGTTCATGAGCTGCACCTCACCCTGTTTTATGTTCTTCAGAAAGCTGCCAACAGGGATACTGATTTCTGCAAACCTTTGGTAGCTCTAAATGTATAAACATCTGAAAAACATGAACCAAAGCAGTGACTTCCTTCATTACCATCTTCACACACCAGAAGCAGTTAAATAGCTGTTATGTTTTTACAGAATGGCAAAGAACTCACGAATGAGTTTAGCAAGTGCCTCTGATGAAAATTACACTTTCTGCTGGAGACTGTTCTGTGCTTGGGACTATTTGATAGGAAACCCTGAGGCTGCAGAGAGCAAAGCTGCTGCCATAGTCAACAGCATCAGGGTGAGCAACTGACCTTCGAATTATTTCAAGTTGATTTACTTGTTAATCTGTAAGCCATGTAAGTTTTTCTATCATCCCCTTGCACTTCCCATTGGTTTCTTGTATTTATTTACAGATCTATTAGCCTAGGGGAGGGCCAGGATCACATCTGTGTGGTATTACAGGCACATCATATTTGCTGTTGTCCTAGCAAGGGGACGATGTGTCCTTCCTCAGGAGAGTTTTATTTAATGTGCCTGTATGTGTGACAAGAAGTTAGATGACTAGAAACAAATTTCCTAGTGATGAAATTTCATTGAGTGTTGGAATCAAATTCATGTTAACAATTGATGTGGCAGGCAAATAAACAAATGTATAGAAGGTATAATTGTTTATATGCAAAGGAAATGTTTCATGACTCAGGGAATCCATGTACAACCGCTTACATTTTACAAGATGATTTTTTACATGATAATAAGTTTTATATCTCTCTCTATAGTTTATAACTTCCTGCACACAATTTATTGTTCTTTTTTCTTTATTTTATCAGCTATTAATGAGGTTCCCCGGGGAAATGGTCGTGGCATCAAGCCTGCTGGAGTCCAAGGGGCATCTGGATGATGCTTTTAGTCAAATGGTTTCGTTTTAAGTATTCCTCTGAATCAGGAAGTTGGACTCAATGGTCTTTATGGGTCCTTTCCAACTTGAGATATTCTATGATTCTATGGTTTATCTCATCTCTCCATAGTATTATATGAGCGACACCCAGATTTTAAAGGCACATCCTACCAAAAAATATGGAAGCGTGACCCTGATATGTTTTAACTCAACATGCATGGCTTAAAGTGCCTGAGTATCTGATTATTGTGTATTTGTTTCTCAGAAATCTCCATCAGTTTTTAATATCACATATCAGTGCTACAAATCAATGAGGACAGTGATATTTATCTGCTTGCACTTCCAGGATGTGATGGTTTTTTATTAGTATACTTCAATTTCTGTGAAAGATACGTGCATTATTTTTGCTGAATGCTATTAAAATGGTAATGCTGTGTTTCTTTCAAGGAAGCTATATTGGAAGAGCAGGAAAAGAAGAAAAGCAAAAACTTGTATGTATATAAGAGATACTTTTCAAAGCACTGCTTCAATGCAGATATCAGTGCTAATCTGCTTGTCTTATTCTTCTAAACCCTGTTAGAAATGACCCCTAGAGTCATAAGACAACCTGCTGTACTAGCTGTGTCTTCCTTTTTTTCCCTAGGGCAGTGACCATAAGCTTAAGAATTATTGCAAACATCCTGGTGCTTCTCTCCCTTGCGGGGAGTATTTACATCATCTACTTTGTTGTGGATCGATCCCAAAGGTTAGAGCGCACCAAAAAGGAATTGACTCTTTGGGAAAAAAATGAGGTACACTGTCTTTATGCTAACTCTCTGTTAGAAGCAGGATTGCTCTCTGGGGATTTCTGTAGCAATATTGTGCACAGAAGTGTAAGTAGCAAGAGATGAGCCTGGAGAAAGGAGGAATTAGTGGGCAGGTCTGGATCTGCCTTCGTGCACTTCCTCTCTCAGCTCTGCAGCCAGGTGTTAGTGCAGCTGAACTGGGCAGAGGGGGGTGCAGGTGCTCATTTCACAGACACTGCAGTTCTAGCAGGTCCCTATTTTGTGAGCACAAAGCTTAATCTCTCCTATCATTTATAAATCTACCTTTACACCCCGGATTGAGCTGAGACTCAGTCTGGGTCTCAGACTCTGGGCTGATGAACTGGAAAGGAATTGACTTTGATAACAGTGATTGATCCAGTATCAGGGGATACTGAATGTTCTGTGACTATTTCCAGTGAGAGGAATGAGTAGAGTAGGAGGTGAATAGGCATGAAGAAGCCACCCATTTCAAACAAAGATGCTAGTGTCATATTTCCTCCAACTTCTAATTTCAATTAGTAAAGTAGACTTTGAAGCTACAATTTCTGTAAAGACTCCTGAGTGGTATTCCAGATCTATAAATTTTGATCATAACTACTGTTATTACTAAATTATTTTTAAAATATCTCCTCCAAGAAAAGCAATCACCAAAGCATGTGCCTCAGGAGTATTTCAATCAGCCCTCAAGATTTCACAGAAGTCCTTCATCAAATGTTACAAAAAAGCAGTGTGTTTCTGTTCCATAGGTCAGCGTAGTTGTGTCACTGATCACAATGATTGCACCCTCTGCTTTTGAACTTGTGGCAGCTCTGGAGATGTATCATCCAAGGACCACTCTTCGCTTCCAGCTTGCCAGGTATGGGCATTATTCAGTGTAAAACATGTGTGGAGAGAAAAGGAGGAAAGGAGAGGTGTGTTCTGGTTCATGTTTTAGTACAGCCAAACCAGAGAACACATGAGAAGTCAGTGGTTACCAATGTTGGTAACCTGTATTTTATTCTCTTTTCAGGGTTCTTGTCCTATACCTGGGAAACCTCTACAGTTTAATCATTGCTCTCCTGGATAAAGTAGACAGTATGAGTGTCACTGTAAGTTTAACTTGGTATTTCTGATGTGTAAAGCTAGTAAACTTCATAGACAGAATTCTGTTTATTGTGAAGTACATGGAGTAAAGTGAAAACTGGTTTGAAATTGATTAAAATATTATGGCTTGATAAGACTGTAGAGTTAAGTTTAGATAGTAATGTTTATTTACAACTACTTATAGGGTCTTTTTAATTAGTCTTTAAGGATAACTGGATCCATTTGATTGCTGATGTAATGAAATAAATAGATTTCTGTGCACTGTTGAACTATTAAAAAAACAACCTCATCACTGTAGGTCAAATATCTCTGCCTACCTAAATTAGCTTGAAGTCCTTCCCTTTGGTGTTCCATCTAACTCTGTCCATTGACAGCTGTTTAACAGTTGCCTAAGTGCTGCTTGGAAATATATGAAGAAATGTCTGTGTGTGTGGATGCTATAGAAGGTATAGACATCTGCACCTATATACAGTTAAAAATTAGCTTTTGGGACATTTATTATTACAGGACTCTGATGTGAACAACAATGCAAGTAATTCTACCACCTCCTTAGCAACCAACACTCTTTTTAAGGACGACAATTTAACCATTCCTAATGTACAAATTAAGAGAAATGGCTTTGTCACATCGGATGAGCATCGCACCCAAGGCCTAACAGTCTCAGACTCACTGGTTAACCAAACAATTTCCTTTAAAACCCAGAACCCACAGGATCAGTGCTGGGAGACATATGTTGGTCAAGTATGTAATTGTTTTATTGTCTCAGCTTACTCCACTTAATTCACATTTGACAAAAATTTTAAAATCATGTTGTGCCGAGTTTAATTTTTCTTTGTATAAATTCCAGAATTTAGCTAAGGATGATGTAGGAAGAGTAAAGACTGTGCAAAGTGCTACGGCCACAGACACAAGCTTTGGGTTTTGTTCAGTATCTACAATCAATATGTTTAGTGCTGTTCAAATGTTCTTTTGCCAGGCTGTGGCCTCTGTCTTTAGCTCTGCACAGTCAGATCTGTACAGATCTGTGATATGGGTCCTATTTTAACAGGGTACATCCTTTAACATACCATTTAACAGGGTATCCTCTACAGAGAAACAAGACTATAAAGACATATAAGCAGCAACATGCACTCTGTGCAGATTCAGATTGCTGCCTCAAGAGATGAAGATGAAGACCTGAAACACGAGATTGTGCTCTTGGTCATTTGTACAACATCAGAAATCTCTATTCATTCTGCCTCAATAAATCTCTAGACATTCAAGTGCTCTTCACTTTTTCAGAGGGAGAGAGAACAACAACAAAAGGTTTCAAAATCCCGTCAGTTTGTAGGAATGGGGACAGCTGGATGGCAGTGCCATGTTCCCACATTTGGGGTGCAGAAAATCTGCAGACTTAATATGACACCTTTTGCTTCTCTACATGTGAAGGATATATTACTTATGACTTCCAGAGGCACTGATACATTCAGAGAGAAAATTTAACCACAAAAATGCAGAAAATGTCACTGATCCATTTGAAACTGTGGATTCTGACAGTGTCACACTCATGTCTAGGCCATTGGATTAAGAACCATGTCTGTGTGCTTCTGGTTTTCTGAGCTTCTTGCTTCAGAATGAGGAATATTAAAGGTCTTGTTTGAACATCAGGAGGAAAAGACCCCTCTGAGGTTTATTAGTCTGACTTCTTTTATATCCCTTTTGCACAATCTCAAAGAAAATAGAGGGTTTGAACGTTTGCTTTTTTCCCCAGAATGGCCTAGAGATGTGTAGAACTGATTTTTTTCTATTTTAATGGTATATTTTTAAAGCTCAATTAAATATAGGATAAATGCATTCTTTTGTAAGCACAAAACAACTATTTTTTATGGCTTGGTGATCCTATGCCATTGGGTTGTGGGTTTGTCTGAATAAGATTTTTCTCACTGTGAAAAACCTTGCAAATACATATTAGAAGAGTCATCTTAATAACATAATGTGTGCAATAGAAAAAAAACCTTACAGTTTAGCTAGATACATTTTTAGAACATTAAAAAGAAAGTAATTCAAAACAAAGTTTGATACCATCATGACCAGAATTTTACTGCTGAAAGCAATAAAAAGCACCCTGGAAGCTGGATTATATTCATTCTCTTTAGCAGAACAAAGACAAATAATAGAAAAGGCAAACAGGAAAATTTTAACAGGAAATTATTTATATATTCAATTCATATTTCATCAGAATACTAGGCTTGAGCCAAAAATACAAGTACAAATGCAAAAGAGCCCTTTGCTTTCATAATTTCTCAGTATGTGTGAACAATGTTTATTTCAGGAGATGCTCAAGCTTTCAATTATCGACATGATTTTCACAGTTGCAAGCATACTGCTAATCGATTTTTTCCGTGGACTGTGCGTCCGATATTTGAGTGATTGCTGGTGCTGGGATCTAGAAAGCAAGTTTGTAAGTAAAATCCTTATTTTATCAAGCTAAGATGTTGAAGATGGATAGGCTCCTTCCCTCAGTACTAAATGTCCTTAAAGTCTTTCCACAGATGAATAATTTCTTGGTAGCGCACATCTGTAAAGGCACACTGAGTTTAAATTGGAGGATACAGGATAAATGTTGAGATTAATGTTCTTCTCAAGCCTATTTATATGACTCAGGTGTAAAAAATTCCTGGTTTACACAAAATAAGATCATAGAGCAGTTCCCACAGTCTAAGGTGACACAGAGGGCAGGTAGTTGTTCCCCACATCCTCTTTTGTGCAGCTGTAACATCTTTATATCTCTTTGGACAGTGGTCCAAGAAACAGTAACCAACAGCACACAGCCCTTTAAGAAAAATACAGTGGGTAATACTTGGTTAGCAAGAAGCTGGTGGCATGAAAGGCTGCAGACTCTTCTTTGTCCTTAAAGATGTGAAGTAAACTAGAGAGGAATAAATTAATTGAATCCCTGGCTGCAGAGGAGGTTTTGCTGTGTTCCCACTGCCTGCCAGCAGTTGGTATTTGATATGGATGTTTCAGGGCTATGTGCTGTCTGCAAACTAATTCAGTCAAATGTGTCAAATAAACTGTCTGAAAACAAGATTAAGACAAAGGTATTCATCATACACTGTGTTTCTTGTAGCCAGAATATGGAGAATTCAAAATTGCAGAGAACGTATTGCATTTGGTCTACAACCAAGGAATGATCTGGTATGCACTCCTTACATGTTTTTTCTTGTCCTTTGTTGGCTGATTGCTAGGTCAATCTGATAATTTAAATGAAACCTATTAAAGTAGGATATTGTCAGTGTAGTTTTTTATATTAAGAGATCATTTGTTAATAGTGAGCTAATAATCTGTTTATCTGGTGTGGGGTTTGGGTTTCTTCAGTCTGTTCTATTGCTATCAAAATGATTTCTGGCAACACTGAGCACTGTCATGACATGATTTTTCCAGGATGGGAGCTTTCTTTTCACCTTGCTTACCAGCATTCAATGTACTCAAGTTGATTGGCCTCATGTACCTGAGGAGCTGGGCTGTGCTGACATGCAATGTACCACATCAGCAGGTTTTCAGAGCATCTCGGTGAGTCAAAATGAGAACAAAAGATAAGGAATAAAATAAAATGCAGGAAATGGAAACATCTTTAATCAATATGAAGAAAATTACAGGATATTTTAGCTCTAAAAGTTAACAATCAAATTTCACACTAACACTGATAGCAAAGGTCTGAGGAAAAATGGCATAGTTACTGAGGAATTGGAGGGTTTGTAAAGCAGGGTAGTTGAAGATGTGCAAGAACTAAAAAATATGTCAGGGAATATTCCTAGATATCTATTATTGCCTAACATAAACACTTTATTTCCACATGAATCTGACAGAGCACAATAATCTACATGTGTTAACTGTTGCAAGTCCTATTTCTTGGTATTTCTCTCTTTAAAAGCTATCCAATATCTGCTTTTGTCTATTGCATTTCACAACAGATTTCCTAATTTTTTCTTCTGTCATCATGAATATCTTAATTGTTTATTCAAAATGGAAATAATTTTGGGCATCTTTAATTCTTAATAATCAGCTATTCCTAACTGATTTTTTTTTTAAGATGAATTTAACTGCTTTTTTAAGATGGCTTGACTTCTGCTGCTGTTTTTTTTCTCCCTCAACACAACTTGGCAGTAAGGGCAGCCTTTGTCAAAGAGTGTAGTAACCAGTTCTCTGGCTGCAGCAGTGGTATCTGGAAAGCAGTGCAAATAGAATTTTGATTATTAAGAGTCTGTTTGAACTAGCTCTGTTCAGACTTTCTAATTATAGCAAAATGATTTTAATCTTTCAGACATGTTGATCTTGAACTGGATAGGTAGATTCAGACTTGCACCTTTTATGTTGCCTCTGGTTTTCTCTCTGATTAGTATAATCTGAAACATGTTACACCTTCTTGCAGATCCAATAATTTCTACTTGGCCATGTTGCTGTTCATGTTGTTCCTGTGCATGTTACCAACAATTTTTGCTATTGCCCGATATAAGCCATCCTTAAGCTGTGGCCCCTTCAGGTAAGATATAATGGATTTTATTTCCCCCTCTTACAACAAACTTACCATGTTTTTTAATACACAAATTACAGATGTAAATTCAAAACAAGTTGATAGGACAATACTTTTCTGCTACCAATATTTTACAGCTTAATGTTTAATACGGTGAATAGGTCAAAGTTCTGAGTTGATTTGCTTTATATACATAATTTAGTTAGTTTATATCTACATAATGTAATGTGCCACTGAGCAATCTTCCAAACATCACTGTCTTGTGTTTCCATTCAAGAACCCTTCAAGCTTGTTTTTTATTCAGTGCAACACTGCTTAACAAATATACTCAGGATTCCTTACAACCTAATTTTACCTTTTTCCCGTCCCACACCTCCTATAGTGGTCAAGAAAAAATATATGATATTGTTTCTGAAACGATTCAAAATGATTTTCCCACGTGGTTCAACACAGTGATTACTTACATCAGCAGTCCTGTGGTTGTTCTCCCTGCACTACTACTGTTATTGTAAGTACTTTGGTTTTTCTAGGCAGGTTAAATTGATTGTATTAATACTGGCCTTATCTCTGAAGAGTCAAATGTAGATACTGAGGAACAAACTGCATTGTTGTAGTTTTATTAAGCATAATTCAAAAAACAATTCCAACACCTCACTGAATGTGTGGCATATGGACCAGATAGGAATGAAAGTATGTTTAAAAGACTGTCAAAAGGAAATTCTCCTTCTGGGATACTTTGTTGGAGCAAGTTCACTGTATTGTGTCAAGGCTTGCAGTGCTGATGGTTGCAGGAAGTTTGAGAACCTTCTTCCCTCTTAAGAGTTCCTCAGAAATAAATTTTCCATTTCTTCATGGTCATTAGTTCAGTTTATGACAGAGAACAGGGCTCAGTCTCTCGTTTAAAGAAGCTATTCAGTCATCCTGATTTATGACAAGATAAATCAATTACGATGGTGTGTTAATGTAATATAACTTGTTGCAGAGTCTTCAGTGGAAGTCTTTTCTTACTAGGATTATAAATAACTGTTCACAGTTGGGAAATAATATTGATTTTGAGCTGTTTGAAATTCACTTTTCTTCTCTGAAGAGTTCTATTTTGTTTTGCTCGTACCTTTGTACCACTTTTTTTTCCCTGTGTAAACTGCAGACAAAGGCAGAATTTGTCCCATCGTGGCTTTTCAAATCAGAAAGACCAAAGCAACATTTCCTATTTGTAATTTCTTTCCTCTAAGGTCCCAGCCATGTAATATTTACAAATTTAAGTATTCCTATTGACTGCTTCAAACTGATGGATAAGCACATATGTAATTGTCTGTGGTATGAAGTCTAGCTATAAGACATTGTCTGAAAGCCAGTGCAATCCATTATATCAGGCCATAATCTGCCATAATCTGATCTCATCAGTGCCAGGGTAAACAAGGTGTTATTTCAGCCAGCCAACAAAATCACATTGGTATGGTTGTGCAAACTCAGATGTAACTCTGGTGTCTCTGATCTGTAACCTTGGACTGGGAAAAAAAGACAAAATAGTATCTGTCAAAATTTGTATAGAACTAAAAAAAACCAAAAAATAAAACCAAACAAAAAAATCCCCAACCAAACAAACAAAACAAATAAAATCAACTAGAAATGCATCCCAGGTCACACACACAATGAAAAGACCTGAAAAAAACCCCAGGTGAAATTAGAGCTGCTGTTAGATCTGTTTTCAGTGCCATTTCTTTCTTTCATATATGTTTGCTTGAAAGAAGGCTGTAATCCATTATTACAGTATAAGCAAATGCTACAGAGCAGCAGCTGAACTTGTACATCATTTTGGCCTATAAACCCTCAAAAAGAAATGGTCAAGAATTTCTGAAGTGACTCATATCACCCCTTTCACTTCTAGCATGCTAATCTACTACCTACAAAGTATTGCAAGATCATTAAAATTCACCAACAATCAACTGAGAATGAAGATACAAACAGTAAGTATGGTGAAAAGCACTTCTACATGTAATTTGGGGGGGTTTCCATAAAGTATGAGCTTAATTAAATCTCTAAAGTCACTTCTAATGTTTCACAATGTAAAATAAATCCTCTGTTCTTCACCTTATACAGCAGGGGATTTACTATCTAATCCATAATAATTTACAGATTCTCATTCTTCTGAATATATTTTAGGAAAGAACTGAAGATAAGAAAAAGGTGGTTCAGATGGCAGTAGGTAAGTTGGTGACCTTCAGAAATGCCACTATTAATAAAACATTTGGACCTAAATCCATTTGGATTTCTCATACATACACTTTTAAAACTGTATTTCCTGTAGAATCCTCCTTTTACATGGTTTCTGAGCTAAGTTTGACTTAATCTTGGCAACACTGAAAGATATGGTGCGTAGTTTAAACCTGAGGTCTTTGGAGTGGGTATTTTCCTGCTTTTATCACCAACAGGCAAAAACCTGGGATGCATCTTTGATGATTCAAATCATCTCAGACTTTGCATGCTGTTCAGAGGCTGGTAGGCAGAAGAAAAGTTGGCTTGTTGCCTATTTTGGAATCCTACAGTGCAACATTCAGTGCTTTTTCTGAGTCCCCAATGCTTCATCTGCTATGTACTAGGGTGTGAAGATCTACCCCTTTATCACCAAGTCTCCCAGTGTGACACCAGTTTCTCTCTTCTGAACACAGGAGGTTCTGTTGGCCTTGGATCCCTGACTGAAGGGGGAAATTGAGCCACTGAATTTACACAGCAGTTTCTAAATGTAGAGGCCTGGAAAGTTTCTATAATAATTTCTGTTTTCTAGCCAGAATCCAAAATCTGGAAGCTAATGACAAAAGACCAGAGCAAGAAACTGATATTATCAGCCAGGAGTCTTCTGTTCGGTCCTCAACACCCCGAAAGAATGGCAGTGTCTTGAACTTTGAATCTCCTGTGAGCAAAGGCACCAGAATACAAACCATTTCCCAGTCTGTGCCCCAAGCTGTGCCATCAACTGATGTTGTGAGACCTGCCAACACAACTCCCACAACTTCAACGTCTTTAACACCAGCTCCCTCTGTGTCAAGTGTACAGAAACCAAGAAATGATCATATCACAAACAGGTAAGACTGCTTTGATTTTGAAATGGTATTTATTCCAGCAGCTCTATGATGGCATGGAGCTGCTGGAATAAATACCTGTTTATTTACAAAAGAGCAGTGCATTCAGACTGTCTGGAGCTGTAAGGCAGCAGAGGAATTTTTTTAAAGCATATGTAGAGAGGAGGAATTTTTTAAAAGCAGATTCAGAGGAATTTTTTAAAAGCAGATTCATTCATGGGTACTATTGATGTTGCTGGTGACACCAGTCCTTAACTCTCCCTTAACAGAGATGGGATTATAAACCCTTTGAAACAATGTAGCTAATGGAGTATATACACAGCTCAAGCAAAGGTAAATACTAGACTTGCCCTCAGGCACATAACTAAAATAGTTTGTGCAGGATACCATCTCCATGAACAAAACAAATACAGAGTGAAGGAACTCTCTGCAGAATGTCTGTGCAGCTTCAGCTGTAAAACAACCAGTCTGGCATATCAGTAGATGGATGCTTTAAACTATCTCTTGGGTTTTTTTCCAAGTAGATAAAGAACAATTCACAGAACAATAAGAAAACAGAAAGGGAATATAACTTGAGAGGATAATTGTGTTACCTTTTTCTAGAGAAGAACAAATATATCTCCTAATTTCTAGGGTGTGTTTCTCAAAATGGTTCTAAAAATTTGGAACAATGGAGATATGATAGTCTCCACTTTTTCAACCTAGTCTTTGACTTCCAGAGCAGTGAATTCTTTTATATGTTTCAATTCCATTAATGGATAAGTGTGCATATCAATATTTCCTCTCTTTTTCCTAAAGATACCCAAGTGTTGTTCATAGGAGTACGAGCGAGCTGTCAAAAACAAAGCCTTACACACCAGTGACTTTCAAAAAGCACACTGAAGATGTTCACTCTGACCCTCTCTTCAGAAAAGCCATTCGGCAGGTAAATTCGGATGCCCTTGGGGCAGGGGCTCCTGTATTTTTGGGATGTAGACCATATGCTACCAGGTATTTTCTGGTTAATGAAAATGAGTCCCGCAAAAAATCGCTCCGTTCTACCTCCCGACTCCAAAGGCATTTCAGAAAGGAGGAATCAGGAGACATTATTGAGTTGTACCCACGCCATGTCAGGAGATACGTGGTCCGAACACCACACCAGATGTATTCCCCTCACCCCAGTGAAGATGAGGAGGATGAAGAAGAACTTGAGAAAGAATTCATGAACAGATCCCATCGCCCTCGCTCACTGTCTGACCTTCGCCCAGCACCACGGTTTTACATTGGGGATCGTGCTGATGGCCATATTCTAATGAGCAAAGATCTAGCCAGAGTGCATTACAAATCCTGGGATGATGGTTTTGAGCTGGACCTGGACAGGCCTCCATATGCTTACAAGAAAGTACACCTGAACTATCCTGAGCCACGTGTGAAACCAAAATCAAAGCAAAAGCTGGAGCAATCTCCAACAGAGTCTGATTCCATTTCCATTGCATCCAGCAGTGATCCGCAGAACAGCAGCAATGACCAGTACATCCAGGTCATTCATACCAAGGACAAGTATCCAAAAGGTGGGGCAAAACTCACCAAAAAGAAATCTAAAAACAGTGTTGATCTAAGTATGTCTGAGCCTAGTGAACTGGTGTGCTCAAATGTCTGAGAAAGTGACCCAACCTCGTTGTGTTTTGAGCTGGTGTATGTGCAGTTGTACTTTACTTGCTATTTAAGGTCTGTCAGAGTAACTGTGATGTAGTTTTTGTAAGAATCGTGTATGCAGCCACTTGAGGTGGGAAAAGCCTTGTGTTTTACTCTTTACTGTACCCCGCTTTGATATCACAACTGATGTGTTGCAAATTTTAGAAAAGAAGATTAATACAATTTATTTTTTACTGTTATGCTGTCAAACCCCAAAATCTCTAGCCGCCGGAAAATCAAAAGCCATGTACTTGAGGCACTTTAATTAAACCAGTACAAAAATACATGAGAGGAGGCTCTTTTTATCTGACACAGCCAGAGCTGAAGATTCTTCCTGAATAAATTCAGCAGGGAATCCACTTCCTGCAAACGGAGTTGCTACTTAAGACTAGATCTTCATGCGCCTTGTTTGAATATGCTGTGGCCCAAACAAATTAGGAAAAAATCAGTTAACTAGACAGAATTGTGAGTTTCTTTAGAGTGTATCATATGGGCAGGGGAGTTATTTGACAACGTGAGTCAGACTTCTAGATTAAATCCTAGATCCTCTATTAATTTTCTAGTGAGCCTCAGACCAGCCTGGTAGGACTCTCAGTGGTTAACTTTCCATCCGTGGCCTTTAAAAGACTCACTTCATTACTCGTAGTTTCTAAATTCCATCTCGTTTTTCACACCATTGCAATTTCGCACTTCCTTTAGATACTGAAGATTGGTTGGTTGGTTTTTCGCTTGTTTCTCTCCGTGTCACTGGGACTGGGATTACACCAGTGACGAGCGCGGGGCGGGCCCATCTCTGAGGAAGCACCGCTCCGCTTCCGATCCCACACACATTATCGCATCCCGGCAGTGCCTTCCCCGCTACCCGGGCTCTGCCTCTCCCCAGCCCCGCGTTCGCTGTCCCGTGAGGCGCGGCCGGGCCGGGCCGGCGTCACCCTCAGGTGAGGGGCGGTGCCGCCATCGGCCCAGGGGCGGCGCGGCGCGGGCGCTCAAAGCGGCGCCGCAGCGGCTCCGCCCGCCCGCCATGGACCGCACGGGGCGCGCTGAGGCGGCGGCCGAGCAGCTGCAGCTCTACCGGCGGGACCCCGAGGGCTGGCGGGGCTGCCGCAGCACGGTGGGTCAGGGGCCGCCGCGGCACGGTGGGTCAGGGGCCGCCGCGGCACGGTGGCTCAGGAGCTGCGGCGGGGGCGGGCAGGAGCTGGCCCCGGAGCTGAACTCTTCCCGTCCCGCAGGGTGAGGTCGCGGTGTCCTGGAGACCCTCGTCGGAGTTCGCTGGCAACCTGTGAGTACGGCTCGCTCCCGGGGCGCGGGTCGTGCCCGCCGTGCGGCTGCCGGGGCCGGGCAGGGTTGGGCAGCGCCGTTCGGTTTCGTTTCGTGCCCCGCAGGTACAAGGGAGAGGGCATCCTGCCCGCCAGCCCGCAGAGTGTCTGGGAGTGCATAAAGCCGGTGGCCGGCGGGCTCAGGACCAAGTGGGACCAAAACGTGAAGGACTTCGAGGTCATCGAAGTCATCAGTGATGTAAGTCGCTTAAAAACTGTTCCGGCGAATTTATGCAGATTTATGCAGCGTTGGGCCTTATGAGACGGCTGATGTTATGTGCAGGGAGGGATCGAGTCTTAAGTTGCACTGTGTTTCTGGCTGGATCAGCTGAACGATGCTGGGATAAGAAATCTTTTTTCCTTTGGTTTTGGGTTTTTTTTCTTTATCCTTTTCCATGAATTTTATGCATTTTATTAGCATTATGTATATTATATGTATATAGATAATAGCTTATCTTTCTGAAAGGAAAAATCATTCTTTGCTAAATATTGTGTACTTAAAATATGCGAATGTATAATGTATGTACATATATAACATTAAAGATTCCTGCACAACATCGTTGTTAATGCTGCAAATCAAGCTAAGCATGATTGTTTTTAGCAAGCTCAGTGTGAGGAAAGAGGAGGTTTAGAGAGTAGCCTTAGCCAAGCAGTGAAGCATTCACATCATCAGCTATCAGTTCTGTGCCCACCTTTCACCATGGCAGCAGTGACACTCTGCCCTGCACATCACACCCTGCCTTTAGCTGGCCTCAGCACCCAGTGGTTTGCATCTGTCATTAAAATGTAGATGCTACACTTGGATCAGACAGATGAGCAGGGCTGTGTATGAACAGCAGCTTCTACTGCCATGCTTGTACAGTCTAATTTCTTTTTTTAAAGTATCTTGGAAGATTAAAAGGGCAATGGATTTAGATCCCCAATCTGAAGTGGTTGTATGTGCTTAGAGGCAGCCAGGTACAAACACAACTGCTCCCAGACATGTTTGTGGAAGTTCCAGGAAGTTTATTTTTCTTGGGGGAATCCTATAGGCATTTCGTATTCATTATAGACAACTTCAGGAATGCTGCAGCCTGCCACTTGAAATTCACAGATATGCCAGCGCCTACCAGTGTGGTAGAAACTTCTGTTTTGGGAGCCAGTCAGGGGAGCGGATGGTAGCATTAATGTTTGTGCAGTGTAACAAACTGGGTTATCAAATGGTATCCTGTGTATCCTTGTCACTCTAGGTTGTTTTTTTTTCTGTCCTTGATTGAACATGGTAGTGCCTTTGACTGTACTGATTTACATTTTGTTCAACAAAGAATGTAGAACAGCTTCTCAATGGAGTTTAGAAAGTATAACTAAAAGAGTAAAAGTATAACTAAGAGTGCCAGAAAGTACAAGAATTTTTCTGCTGTACTTTGTAAACATCAACTGACATAACTCTGTTCTGTGATTTCCAGACTGTGTCCATATGCAGAACCACAACCCCTTCAGCTTGCATGAGGATTATTTCACCAAGGGAATTTGTGGATGTAGTAGTAATGAAGCAATACGAAGATGGGACAATGCAGTCTGCTGGTAAGGCACTTGTGTTCTGGACAGGTTCATGTTTCATTTGGAGATAACCAACAGCTACTAGAAACAACCATAAAATAAAAGCTACCAGAAATAAACATAACATTAAAACTAAGTAACAAGCTGTTCAGTAGTTGTAGACCTGATCTTGATCATAAGAGAAAATCTCTACGTTGTTGTTCCCAGAGTGTATAAATCATCTTAACACTCAGATAATAAGATTGGCCTATGGATTTTTCCACTGGTATTTTTTTTGAGATTAAATAAGTATTTAATTTTCTGTTAAATTCTTGGGTATTTTGAGTATGATTTTTGTTGTTTTAAGAGTTTACAGAACTTTCTAAAAGGAGTCCCATTTAGGCTAAATCTTGTTTTAACATTTTCTGCATAGGTTTCAGTGAAGCTATTGAATTAATGTACGACTCCTGTATGTCAAAATAAGTGGTTTTATGAAAACAAATAGGGCTGATTTTTAAAGGGCTGCCACTGTAGAGAAGGATGTTTATTTCTTTCTTCACTTTCATTCTGTTGTTAAGCTGTTACAAGTCTGAGCTTTTATTGCCCCACTGTTCAGGTGTCCCATTTTCCCATCCAGTTCAGAAAAGCCTTGTCAGGAGTTTATATACTTGCTAGAGTGCAGCTTTTCAGCAGCCAGGTGATGTATCTGTGTGACATGGATTTGTCAGCAGTGACCCAAATGACCTCTCAAGAAAAGCATTGCCCATACACAACGTGGGCTGGATGAAACTGTGTCAAAGTGTCGATGCTTCCTCCTTCAGAGCTCAGTAACAATTGCTTCTAAATTCAACACTTTTTTGATTTCACCATTCTAAAGCCTGAGTGGTTCTTTTTAATGGTCTTTTCTGACCACTTGTCAGCCTCACACTGAAAGTGTTGTACTGCAGTTCTTTTTAAATACATTTTGAGTAGTGAGTTTGCTTCCCATCTGGAGTTTTGCATACCAAGGACTCTCTGCTGTCTTCTGGAAGAATGACACTTCAATGTTTTTTCTTTCAGCCACCAATGTGGAGCACCCTCTGTGTCCTCCTCAACCAAATTTTGTGAGAGGTTTTAATTATCCCTGTGGCTGCTTCTGCATACCTGTTCCAGGGTAAGAAACAATCTCTTTGAATGTTAAAAATTCTAAAGCACTCCCTTTCCATTGTGTGGAGTGTTTGTGTATGTGGCCACATGTGACCTGTAACCTCTTGGCAATGGTATGTTTCTGCCTTCCCAGTAATCATTATGACTGAGTGCCCTTCTTGTTCTCATTTTTGTGCAATGAATTAGTTTATCTTCATTTCCTAGAGGGAAGTCTTCCATGTTACAGAAACTGTTATCATGGTGCAATTCTCCCTGACCTCTTGAAATGCAGAAATTCAGCAAAACATACAAGTATGGTCTTAATTTTGGTAAATGAATATCTGGTTGATTTGCCATAATTTATAGACAGTCATGTAACTAATTAGGGCCTAGATAAACTTTAATTTTGTAGCTACATTCACTGAAATTTGTTGGTATAAAAAAAGAAAAGCTGTTGGAAGTATCTATTCTGATACAAGTAAGAGTCACTGAAAAGTTCTTTCTGCTCTTAAACCACTGTCTTTAAAATCACTTTCATTGTCTTTGCAGGGATCCTAACAAGACAGAGCTCCTCACTTTCTTTCAGACAGATCTTGGTGGCTATCTTCCCCAGACAGTGGTGGATTCCTTTTTTCCATCAAGCATATCTGGATTTTACAGCAACCTGACCAAAGCTGTTAAGGCATTAAAAGCATGACAAGATGAGTTGCTGACATCACCAGCTGAGGGTAGGAAACAACCTGTCAGCCTGTGGGTAAAAAATACAAAGATGGCCTCAGGGCTTTTCTATCCACTAAGATAGAAAAAAAGATAACATGAAACAATGAACTGAGTACAATACATTTTTGAAACAGCATTTTCTACCTGACTGCATGCAGAACAATGCATTCTTATGTAATATGAAGTTCTTCACTTTAAAAATTAGGAAAATACCACACCAGAGGCTGGAAGAATCCTGGAGGCAGCAGTGGTGACTGCAGGGAGAAGATTGACTGGATCTGTTCTTGCCCACTCTTAGTCAGTGTCTGTGAGGTGAAGCATTGCTAAAATCCACATAGCACCACAGCCAGGTGCAGGTCAGCTCTGTTTGGTCTCTGAAGCTCCCTGTAGATTCCTGTGGAAAGATGTTTCTCCCTCAAAAGAAGATGTATCCCTCATGTTCCCAGCACTTCTAGAGCTGCTAAGAAGCCTCAGTGGGTCCAGCCAGCAAATTGTGAAAGCCAGAACAAATAGGATTATGTAGGGGATTTCACTTGTTTGTTCCAGCAGACATCAGTATTGATGGTAAATATGCCTTAAGTGCTTTTTTAAAGTCAAGGTCCAGCAGTGCTAATCAATGCACAGGTGTGTGGGCTGGCAAATAGACACACTCCCTTTCCCCTCTCTGTACCAAACCCAGGGGTTTCACAGAGTCATGAAACAAAGTGAACCAACATAGAGGCAATAAATAAAGAGGATTAAGCACTTTACTTGCTATTTTTTAAAAGGCACGTGAAATGACCATTTTGAGCTGTATTTGAATGTTTTTTGGTTTCCTGTGGTGAGAGGTTTTAACGGGTAAAGAATCTTTTCATTAGCTTTGCCTTGACAGGCTATAAGGATGTTGCTTTTTTCTAAGACTAGTTTGCCTCCCAACATTACGTTGGGAAATCAGCACCTGCTTTTGTGTGCCAAGGTGTGTCCATTTTAAGAGATATCTATGGTGCTGGTTGCTGCAGGAATGTCAGACATTACTATGGATTACATATAATTACAAAAGTAAAAATAATTGCTGAGTGAGGATGTTAAATGCAGGTTGTGATTTTACTGTGGTGACTCAATTATTTAGCAAGGTTAATATGCTCTGCTTTCTGTTCCTGTATTTTTTTATCTTTGGTATAGGGCATGGACGAGCACAATAAGTTTCCCACTGTAAACCTCACCCTATGGACTAGTTTTTCAAGGAAACAGTTTTTAGTCTAGTCTCCTTTGTATACAAAGATGTAAAAGCTTGTGTGAGTGTGGTGAAATAAATATTTTTGTGCTACATCTTACAGTTTTTCCTGAATCATCCTTTGAAATGGTTTCTCATACACCTGTTCTGCCATCAGGGAAGCCAAAGAGCTGCTTAAAGCTCCAGTATCTCTCTGAATTTTAGGCCAAGAGAGGGAAAAAAGCCTTCCCTGATGGCAGTCAATGCCTAGGGAGGAGGTGTTTTGGTGAGAACACTCACCCTCAAGGTTCTTTGCCCTTGCTTGGTCTTTATTTCCAATTACTGATTTCTATACTTCGGAAGAATTACAAGTTTACTGAGAAGAGATGTGGGCCTTGATACTACAGAGGCTTGTATATATTTTTGTAAGTGTACTGAAGTTGTTAGGCATGAATTACAATATCTTGGCAAATCTTACCAGGATTATCATGAATTTAATTAGCAGAAAGTTCAAGAAGCACAGCTGAGATCACCACTCATTATTTCTGCAAGTAATGAAAATTATTTTTGCAGATAATGTGGCTTCTTATTAGCCAATGTTTTTTTTATTGCTTTGAGCAATAAAGGTGATGAGACACTTCACTGGAATAACTTAACCCCTTTTCTGAGTGCTCAACAGCTCTCCAGGAATTAAGAACCCTTCACATTCAGCCTTCTGCCCTGCCAAATTGGACTTGGAATTTTTTTGGCAAAGACTTTTATGCAGTTACCCTTTAAAAAAAGTATAAGAAGATTTGCTCTCACATTTTTCTCTTATTTTGGTTGCTACCCAACTAATAATTTTTTGTTGTTAGGTAGAGGTTATTTTTTGGGAAAGAGCTTGGCTGAGTAAGTGTGGGGACAGATGGCTTGTCAAGAATGTTCTTTTAAGGCTTATTTTACAGTTTTGTGAGAAAAGGCCACAGCAAGTTCAATGCCCAGATTTAATTAAGACCTTCTCCTGCCTATCCTCCTTTCCTTTCTCTTAATTGCTGTTTTTGAGGCATTGTATTAAGTGTATGGAAAAACAGCTCCTGAGTTCCTTAACTTCTTCCTGGTGAAATTAGGTAACCGAAGAAGGGTACAGAAAATTCCCATCTCTGGGAAGGTGAGCAGCCAAGGACAATAACCAGGTCAGCCATCTGGCTCTCAGCTTCCATCCTGCCCTTGCATCTCTCTATCCCTTAAATGAAACAGGTCAGAGAAGACAAAGTGGGTGCATGAGCCTGTCTTGGCACAGGCACCTGTGCTGCTGGTAGAATTCCATACAGTGCATATAGGAAGCAATGTTCGAAGCATACATTTGTCTCCAAGTTATTCAGCCTTTCCAGAATAAACATTTCACTTCAGAAGTACTTGGGTTCACAATTACTCCCTTGCAAAATTAATACAGACATTTAAAAGAACAAAATGTTGTTAGAAGGTAAGATTTTCTTCTGAACAGCCTTAGTATTCTGCTGTAGTCCTCTTGAGACCTCTGGCCAGAGGAAGGTTAGGAAAACTTCCTGCCTCCCCCTTGGAATACCATGACATCTCCTTTCCACCCTGTGTTTGCCTGCTGCAGTTGAGATGGCTCTGTCAGCTGCTAGCAAAAAGTCACTTTTACAGGTTTTGGCTGTCCTCAATGTTAAGTGTTTCCAATAGGAAAGCTGAAATTTTCTAGGGAATGTTTGACACATAAAACTTCAACCCCTTTCTCTCCCCTACCTATTCTCTAAGGCAGTGTTTAGCTGCAGGCTTGTAGACACATTTCTTGTTGCTGGGAAGGTAAGGTAGGGAACAGGACTTGGAGAGTAGCACTGAAAATTAGCACAGGATCTGCTTCTCATACTTAAGTTAATGGCTTAGAATAGGAGAGTACTAGAGCTGTCACATATTTTATTACAACCAGTATATTATTAACAAAGTCATTCTTTTATAATTATAGGCTTTGTAACATCTGTTTCTGAAGGTTGAAATAAGAATCATTTTAGTTAATCCCAGGCAGCTTTCTCTGTAACTGGCAGTAAGATCCAGTGTACTCCTCAGTGCTTTCTGAGTGTCTTGCTGTGCCAGCCAAGTGCCTGTAAGTAATAAAATCCTTTGTTTGAATATTGGCAGTAGTCTAATCCCTCCTCTTACAAAGTTTTGGATGACTTGCTGGTAACAGAGCTGCGATTCTTCCTCTTGATGATGGCTGTGATGGGCCCATCAGGTAATGCCTTGATTGCATTCCACGCCTCAAAACGAGTGAGTCCTTGCATGGCAGTTGTGTGCACTTGTAGGAGCTCATCGCCAGGCTCAACAGGGCTGCTCTGTTCCAGTGCAGTCCCTGGGGACAGAAAATGAATTTCCTTTAGTTCTTTCTGTGGAAGAAACTTTAATGGATCTTTCTCTTGATCAATGAAACACCAGCATGTTTGCTATAAAACGTCTGGTCCCAGCAAGCAACAAATTACGGGCACTGAACAATATAATGCTGCATTTGAGAAAAAAACATTTCCATACTTATAGATCAGTTATGAACTCCACCAGTCTGCCTGAGTTGGGAACATGTTAAGTGTGTTTACCTTTAAATATTCTGTTGATGATGATGGGTTTGTCTCCCTGAATAGAGCCTTTCCCTCCTTCCAGACTGAATCCTAAACCAGCAGGTGTTTTTTGTAGAGTTACAGTGCAGATTGTATCTCCAGTGGCTGAAAACAAATGGCAAGTTACCACATGGACAGCACACAGTCTAAAAAGCTCAAACATCTGTTTCAAAAAATTAACTTTTGGATTCTTTGCAAAGGTCCTATAAACTGCCAAATGAAAGAGAAAACTAAAGCTTTTAATTTCTCATTTTGTCATTTTAAGGCCCTCTGGGAAGTTGGGGAAAGTAAGTTATGTTTGAATTAATGGGAGAATGGAAATGTAAGACATTTACTGGAATTATAAAAATCTGTTAAATGAACAAAATCTAAGGGAAATATTTGACTTCATATTAGTTATGAAGTTATTGACTGCTAATTTGCAGTATGGAAATAAAGCTACAGATCTCCACATCATGCCTTAGAAAGAAAACCAAAGCCAAACAAAAACACAAAACTACTTTGAAAGTGAAATATTCTGCAAAATTCTGTGTTTCATGTAGCCACCTGCTATATCAAAGAATAGCACATTGTTTGTTGAAACTGAAATTCTCTTTCATGAGAACAAGTCTTGTAACAATATTGGAATAAAGAATCATTGTTCACTGAGTTGTCATTATACCTTCAATTAGATGTGTTGCTACAATAACCATCTTTGTACATCTACAGAAATTCATATAAAGAATCATACTTGCTTGGGTTTTTTAAGGAGTTCTTTTATGTTAGAAACCCATTCTTTCCCTTTTCAATAAAGTTATTTAAAATTACTTCAATGTGTATTTCAGGAATGTTTTATTCACTATGCTGTCTTTAATCAGGGTTCACAGATTTATACAGCCACTGCTGGTTTTATGAACACCTGTTTTTATGGATTTCAGGTGATTAGTAAACACCAGGTGAGGGCTGCAAGATAATGCTGCTAAACTTACCAGACTCTTGTGAGGCATCACTTGCTACTGATGATGAACTAGAGCTGACTGAAACATTGGGATTTTTTTCTCCATCTTTGGATTTTCTGGTGACAACAACAGCTTGTCTGGGTTGCCGGGCCTGTCGCATGATTGCTGAGGCGTCACTGTGAGTCACACCTTTCAGAGACTTCCCATTAATGGAGAGTACTTCATCTCCTTTCTGAATAGTTCCTTCCTGACAGGCCAGTCCATTGGGAAATATTTTGTGAACCTATTGAAGAGCCCAGTCACCACACACACACACACATAAGGGAAGAGGAAAAAAGGACAAGTCACCAAATCCCTTAGTTAACACTATGTCATGTACATCTTTCATTCTTTGCCAGGAACAAGTTGCTTCAATCACATTTCAGGATGGAGGACTAAATGAATTTGCATGGAGAAGTTTTCCTGTGCACATCCCTCCTGAGGCAGCCAGGGGAGCAGTTTGGCCCTAGTACCAGATGGCTAAAGCCATGCTTCCTGCTATGTACCTTGCATATTCTACTTCCTATTGCTGCTCTGCTCATGAGAGAAAGGAGGTGTGAGACTTCTCTCTAACATCAGACCCTTGTTGTGTTTTCACCCACCCCATTCCTCCAGACCATCCTGCATGGTCTTCCATAAGCATGTGAGTAAGATGTTGGTTATTTCCTGTCAGGGCAGTGTGTTCTGCCTCAGCTTTCACAGGTGTTGGGGAGGAGGTGCCCAAGGAAGCAGGACACTGCTGCCAGACACCTGGAGAGGCAGCTGTGTGCAGAAGGAACCTGTTTTCACCCACTATGGTCCTCCCAACCCTATCAATACAGCTGTCTGCTTTGATTATCTAAAAGCCAAAAACTGTAGTACAAAACCAGTAAGGTATGTTTTAGATAGTGTTGATTTGGGTATATTTTTTAAGATGCTACTTACTGTTACCACTTTGTTTTCTAGATCAATGCCCCCTGCCAGGCTGAATCCAAGCCCAGTATCTTCTTCTTTATGCAAAACTGTAACATGAATATCATCAAATTCCTAGGCAGAGAAAGAAATAAAGTCAGTAACTTCCCCAAAGATATGTCACAATGACTGGAAAGTTGTTGTGTATTTTATAATGAGATTTAGTGGCATAAGCATAATATTAAGTTGAAAAGATCAACCAAACACATTCACTCTACAGCTTTCTGAAAATCATGCACAAAACCAAAAAAAAACCAAAAAAACCAAAAAAAGGACAGGTTTACCTTTAAGGTTTCTTCATCTAGGGCTTTGACTTCCTCTATAAGCTTTGCCAGCTCCTCAGGGGAAAGCAGAGAGATGACTGACTGCCCCAGCACACCGGATGCTTGAGGTGAGCCCTGTTCCTCTTTGCCTTCCTCCTTCCCTTTGTCTGCCAGGCTCACCGTGTATTCTCTCAGCTCCGAGAGGCTGTCCCATTGTGACAAGAACAAAAAAGAACCATTGAGCTATGAGAGAACACACCCACTAAAGCAAAAGGCAATTTTGGAGCAGTAATCTTTTCATTTTATTAGCATGTAATTTGGGTGGTAACCCCTACAACTATTATAAATATGGGCAAATGGAAATTAATTGTGTTAACTTAAAGAAAGTAGAGTGAATTGCATAAAAGAATAAGAATAATCTCATGGCCTCAGGCAAAGAACTTAAATCTGCTTTATCATGGAGATATTAAAAATACTGCTCCTTAAATAGGAGGATGTTTGAAATATGCATGTATGTATATTATACAAATTAAAACCAAAATTAACAGTCATGAGTCATTTAACCTTCATGCTCTGAAAATTAACTTCATCTGTGCTTTACTTCTGCGTGCTGCTATCTCAGAACTTTAGTCTGTCAGCAAATCAGCGCAGCTGCTCACCAATGCTGATCTGTAAATCTGAATTTTAAATATGTTATCTTACTTTAGGGAAAACCCAGTGTCCAGGTGATGATTCTCACTCGCAGGTGAGATGGAAGCCCCATCCTCCTCCACGGAGGACTGAGACACTGTGTCCAGAGTTTCCCATGCACTGTTTCCAGAAGAGGCTGGGGACTGAGAAAGGCAAAGCAATGATTTCATTAAAGCAGATGACACCTGGCTGCTGATGGAATAGATTTTGCTACACTTCTCATCATAGGGCTTCATTATCTCACAGGCCTGGGCAGCAGTAAGAGGGAAGCTCCGTGACCTTAGGCTGTGTGCTTTTGCCACTGATACAAGATGGGAGTTTGCAGTGGCTCCTGGGGTTAAGAGACTTGGTGACTCTTCAGTGCTGCCATTGCTGCTTTTCTCTGAGCTGGTTTCAATACCCTCCCTGCGAGAGGAAGATCTACCCAGGCTCTTTGTGGCCACAGGTGGCTGTTGGTGGCTGTTTTCACGATGTTGGAGGAAGGCTTGGTTTGAACAGACTGGAGCTGCCTCTGCCCCTGCTGCGCTGGGAGAAGGTTCTTTCTGCACCGATGGTTTTAGGCTCAACCTTCGGGGGTTTTTTTCAGGTGACTGTGGAGCACTCAGGGATTCAAATGAGCTTATTCTTTGTTTTATTGATGATCCTCCAGGAGACACACGAGATAAGCTGGATTGAAGGTTTTTGCAGGAAATCCTGTCATGGTTGGGAGGACTTTGATCTGCCTGGGGTTTTTGATCTGAATTTGCTTTCCTCAATCCTTTCAGACTTTGGCGGAACCAGGTGGGCTTAGGTGCAACAGGAGGACCCTTTTTCACACTGTCATTTTCATCTGATTTTAGCACTTTGGAACCGACTAATTCTGATTCTGATTTCTTCAGAACTGTCTCTGAGCTGTTTCGATTTTGATTCTCTTTTTTTTTGTCTATGCCAGGTTGCAAATCTAAGTGGACGTTGTTTTCACTCATGGTAGGATTAAATAAGCTTTTTATGCAGTCAGAAATTTTAACCCAGGGGTCTTCTGTTGTATCAAGACTATAATCTACCCGTGCTTGTCTTTTAAGTACAGGCCTTTGTACTGATGAAAGTGGAGTCCCTGTAATAAAGAGACATTGATTATAAACAACCCATCTGCCTCTCCATCCCTTCTCACTGCATAATTATTAATTCATTAAGCTTGAATTTTATTCAAGCCTCTGATAGATTTATATGAAGCTTCTAAGAAGTTCAAACTTTTTAAAAATTCATAATTCTTGATTTATAAGTCCTGAATCCAGACACTGGAATTAAATGGAAAAGTGTGCTCTTGCACACTTAAATATGAGACTGCTTTTTTCAAGCGTTTACAAATCCTGAAATTCTGGGGTGCTGAAATCTTGATACAGGCTGTAACAGCTAAAAGAGAAAGTTAAAATAAATTGCAATGTTGTTTGCAGCCTAGAGAAAAACATTTTTTAGTTTCTACATTTATAAGTATATCCTACTCTAAAAAGACTATCATAGGAAGATCTTTGATGTTTATGCTTCCTCAGAATTCCTCAGGCATTTCCATTTGATTTTTTTGGTAAGTAAAAACTTGATTCTAATATGGGAATATTTTTTACTTCTTAGAGGAATTAAGCATTTTAGTATTTAGTAGAGCTGAATGGCAGCAAACTTCTGTTTGTACAGCTGCACAGGCACTGTTTTCTGCTTCAGTGTGAACTTTTTTTAAGGTAACATTTTTACTTTTTTTAATTATCTGAGCCATAACTTACAGAATTACATAAACCTTTATGTTGTAAGATACCTCTTGAGATTGTCTTGTTCCCTTAACTCCAAGTTTCCTTAATTCTAAATAACACAGCAGAAAAATGTCAGTGGTTTGTACCAATGCAACACTAGAGCCGTGAAATTGAGCATAAAAATTTCCTTTAGAAGTGCAAAAACTAAGCTTTAATATCAGATATTCAGTATAACTAAACAGTTTCATCTGAAATTGTACCTGTCTACTAACAATTTTTACAATAAATCATCTCTTATGCTGCTTTTTATCCAGTTTCTCTTTTTTACAAAGATTAATCAATAATTTAAAAAATTAGAATAAATCATCTCTTATGCTGATTTTTATCTACTTTCCCTTTCTTTACAGAGATTAATGAATACTTTGAAATTTCACTTGTTCAACCCAACATTTACACATATGGTTTGAAGACTACATTTAAAGAGTAAGTGAAATCAGCTCAATATCCATTTGGGAATCCAAACTAGATACTATACATTTAGCTGGGGGAAAAAAAAGTTCATTGAATTAAACATACCAAATTTTTCTTTTCTTTCTTGATCTCTGCCCTCTGAAGCAGCAGTTGTGTGTTCCTTATCATATGCTGTAGGAGAAGTGGTGAAGACACTGTGGGTTACATCAGTTTGATGTCTCTCTAGCATTGGTTCTTCAACTTCCTGCTGAACAAACAGGAAAGAGAAGTGTGTCAGAATGCAATTATGCAAACCACACTATATATGAATCTGAAAAGAGTCTGAAAAAGTATGTGAATCTGGAAAAAACCAGAAACCTCATATAAAATTGTGTTATGCAGGCCTCTGACTGACTAATACAAAATGTGTGGGGAATAAAGGTTAAAAAAAATTAAAAGCACTAATAAAACCTTCTCTTAATGATCTGAAATATATTCTGACAAGAAACTTTCTCTCTTGGGCCTATACAGATAAACAGATTGTCTTAAAGGAGGAAGTTGTCTTCCTGAACAGACCATGATTTTTCATGGATTTTATTGATCTTAAGATTTAGCTTTTTCTCACTGTCATTTAGAATGACTAAGTACGAAGAATAAGAAGTTGCAGGGAGTGATAAGTTCAACAAGTACTTATTTCCCCTAATTTTACTTCTGAAAGTTGATTTTCTAAGCAGTGGTTTCTACTTAGGGGATTATAAAGATGCTTAATTGAAATTTTCTTGGATATTAACATTATATGTGGACTTCAGTTTGCTCTATATAATTTTGTATTGATCTTTGCAGCTTAGGAACTGTTTTGGGGTTTTTTTTTTGTTTTTTGTGTTTTTCCTTTGCATTGCATTGAGAACAGTTAATTTCTACTGGCATATTACTAAACCTGGGGAAAAGAGGTTTCAGTTTTAAACAAACCACAATTTTGTTTCAACATGCAGATCTCACATTCCTTCACGCTCATGCAAAAGTGAAACACTCTGTTGTCTTAGATAAGAGAGGGAACTGAAATTTAGAAATGTACAAATGTACACGGTTTTCAAATACTGTAGCTCATCAACAAATATGTATGTACACCACAGTTTAAATGGGTTTTTAAAAATGGGTCTCAAGAAATGTATCTGAGCCCAAGATTTCCTGCTGTATGTAGTGTTAGTGCTTTCTTCCATTAAAAATCCACTACTGAAATGAACTAATTATTGCTTCATGACTACTTCATAAATTATATAACTCTGTGGCACAGGTAGTTGGGGTCAGCCACAGCAAGCTGGCATCAGAGGCTGTGTGAACCCCTCCAGTCCCAGCCTAGGCCATGACCCTGGACCTAGAGCGTGTTTGATACCACCAGTGGCACATGCTCATGAGGAGGGGAAGGGACTCAGATTCATGCTTGCAGCTGTCCTCCCTGGGATTTTAACTTAGATACCTTAGCAACGAAGATTATCTTTAGACAATTCTCTGCCTTCTGACCTTAATTTGAGCATCACATTTTGTACTAAACTGGCTTCACTAAAATACCTTATTTTCAAAACAGAAGAGCTTCATCTTCTTCCCCCAATTCTCACATGTATATACATTTTCTCTTTCTTTCCTACCCTTCTTCCTGCTGCCATGTAAAGCCACTTTGCCTTCATCCTTCCCCTGCCTCCCAAATATGCAGACACAAGACGAATGTTGTAAATTTTGCTTTACCTGAACACTTGCAGAAGGTGATGTAGCCACTTCTGATAGAAGCTTTTCTTTTCTGTCTGCATTACCCTGGTCATCACACGTGCAGTCCTGCTTGAAGTATTTCCTTGGTGGCGGCTTGGGCTTTGATGATTTAGGTTTTCTAACGAGGATCTCTGATGACTTCTTAGTGTTTTGCGAGGCTCGACCGCTTTCGCTGCAGGTCGGAGGGGAATTTCTCCCTGAATTACTGGCAGAGAATGAGTAGAGCAGCCCAGGCTGCTGGGTGATTGGTACATCCACACTGTGTACTCTTGCTTTCAAGTCTGTGAGCTGGGGCACAGCAGCAGTGGCACACGGGGCCCGGGGGTTGTAGCTGCTGTCGCTGCTGGAGCGGGTCATGAGGCGCTGTGCCCTGCGGCTGCAGTAACCCACACTCCTGTCCGTGTGCTTCTCGCAGGGCTGCCTCCCGTGCCAGCTCACTTCCAGCCTCTTAACACCTGCATCAGGAACGTGCAAAATGTCTCTTCAGTACATGCAAAGTGCTCGCTTCTAAGATTCAGCTGATGAAATCTGCAGCTAAATATCATCCTTGGTGGATGCAAAGGGTGCATTGAATATATGCATTGAAGGTTTGTGGGGTCAAGAGTCAACAGCCAAGTTCCTGAACACCCAAATAACATTTTCCCTATACATAATTATGTCAGCACTAGAGTTTCACTGATGATGGCTGTTACCTATTGGTCCTTTAGAAGACACTCAAAGGAGTGTTGTACAATACATTACTGGGAGAGGGTGTCATACCTGAGCTGGGCAAATAGCTCCAACCATGACTGCATGTCCTTTCCTCACAAATAAGGGATTAACAAGGTTTACCCCTAGGACATCACCTTCATTGTGCAGTTCTATGTTGTCATAGTTCTGTCATCTACAGACAGTTGTTTGAAAAGCCCTAAGCAGAGCTTGTGAATTGGAGAGGATGAGTAACTGTGGGAGGAAGTATGCACAAAAATTTTTGTTTTAAATCTGACAAACTTGGTCTGTTCTCATCACTCTGGTAACCTATCATTACAGACATGTTAGGAGGGTTGTCCTGAGGTTTCCTTCTCTTTCTTTCTTTCTGCTCTGGGTTACTTAATGTTTTCAAGGATTCTAATACAGCATGTACTCATCCTTGATGTCTTTGAAGTCAAAATTACCATGTCTCAGTGAATGCATTTGTTCCCTTACCTTCAGTACTCCACTGGTGTCTCTCCTTTCCAAATCTGTTATTTTCCACAGCTTGTGCAACAGCTTCTTTTAGCTGTTGCTCAGACACCTAGGAAATATCATGCCATTTTATTCTCATGAGGTGAGTTAATTGCACACCATTATATTTGTATATATCTCAGTATCGATTAAATATATCTATGGATGTGATGGTTTTAGAGGCTTTTTAGGTAAAATGGGACCTTTCAAAGACACACATTCTTTCACAAATTTCACTAGAAGTGGAGTCCTGGATTTACCAGTATAAGTTAACTCAACACAGCATAGTTTATGTAACAATTTAAGCTTGATAATAATTCATACAGTATTTGGTATTAGGAAGCGTTTTGTAGAAAAACCTTGCAAGAATAAAACATTGTACTTTAATATTAATTAAATTATAATAATTGGCAGGGCAAGACCTAAATTTTAATTACTGAAAGACAAGCATATAAATATTTATTTCTTTTTGAGGAGGTATGTTCCCTCTTTCAAAATTACTTATTATTGCCAATTCTTTCTTACATAAGAACTATGTTTTGCATTATTCCTTAAATGTTATTTCTGTAGTTTCTTTATTCACTGCGTAGAACCTCATGTAAGGTCACCAGTGACCTTCAAACTTTAAATGATTCTACTTAAGAGAGTGCATATCTCAGATTTTTTTGTGTGCAGTGATGATCATAAAGAGATCAGCATCTTGGTAGTCAACATTTTTCTACCTGTGTTAGATCAGCCCTTGCTCCCCCTTAGTTCTCAATATGTGCTATATTGGAAATCAGAATGAATACAGACTGTGCTACCTGTGGTTCAGGGTGTCTGCTAATAATGATTTGTACTGCACCAGGATCACAATGGCTGAGCACAGCATAAACTTCATTAAGGGTTGTGTTTTGTACTGAAGTTTCATTAATTTCAAGAATTTCATCTCCACACCTAGACAGATATTAAAATAAAAGAGAGAGTGTAAACAAACGAGATTTTCTCCCGACCTCATCTCACCTATGTGAAAACATACAAAAAGCAAACTCATAAGGTTGTCCTCTAATTTGCTTACAGATTAAATGTGTCTTTCTGTCCTGTTAAAGAAAATGGAATGAGAATGAGTTGGATGTCAAGGGGTTTTGATGTGCCATGTTGCGTGCAAACTCTGAGCTTTCTGCATGCTCAGCTGTGCACTCTGTTCTTTCTGCTGTCTGCAGCTCAGCTGCTGCTTCCACCTACATCTTCCTTCCTTTCCAGTTAACACTTGACTTCTCATGTCTTTATATTATGTTAGTGCTGTTTAAGGTCAGAAAGGATGTAATGTTTCCGCTAAATATGTGAATAACTCGTTAAAAGAAAAATTCTAATTACAAACTATCAAAATCTGCTAAACTGCATCTTTCTAGATGAAATCTAAATTTGGCTCACATGGAAACTGAGACTGCCTTGCTCTGCTCTAGTTCTCACACACCCTTAAGAGTCTGATTGAAGGCACTGATTTGTAACATGCAAATATTCTAATAATTTAAGACTATAGTTATTTCAGCTAAAGTATTAGAGAGGAGGGTTACAGAACACTGAAACTTAAATTGAAAAAGACTCCACTGAAACTGCTGTGTTTTGTTCAATTCTCAATATGTTCAAAACTACTAATTGGTCAAAAATCTCTGAAAGTGAATTTCTACACTCTCACTAAAGCCCACTTCAGCAAATCTGGTTTTCTATTGGACAAGAAGTGATAAAATTTGAGGAGCCTGTATCAGAAAAACATCTACTACTCAAACAAGCCAAGTTATGCCATATGTTTAGGTTTTTCCAAATGCTTTCTCATTTGGAAATCTCCTTCAGTAGCAATACTACAAGCTTGTCTAAGACCTTTAAAGTTAGCCCATCTTGGGCAAGAGGCAGTGATTTCACTGGGTTTCTGTATTTCTGGAAATCCCACATATCCTGAAGACAGATGCTCCAACCCTGAGAACAGCACATGTGCTTTAAACCCCTTATTCCCAGAAATCAATATTTCTCCCTGCCCAAACAGGTCAAAAATAAACCCATAAAACTTGTGACATAAGACAACCAGCCTTTCTCATCCTACCTGAGTCTCCCATCCATATGTGCCACTGAGCCTGGCGAGAGGGTGTGAATAAAGATCCCTGAAATACACTGGAAGTAAGGGATGCTACATAACCCAATTCCAAGGCCAACACCTGGCTCTGAAAGAATCAATAGTATTAAAAAAGACATAAGAAACAGTCAAAGCAAACCATTGAAGAACCATTTTATAATTAATTCTTTTTCTGCACAAACCAGAACTAAAGTCTTGTGTTCATGAATGTCGCACATTCAGTATTCATTGCTGCTTCCAATGCATTTTTCTGTACCTTTCTATTGTTTTATTGTGGGGTTGTAATGGGGGCTTTTGTCTCCCTCATGATTAAACAGACACAATGGAATGCAGGTTTATTTTGGATAATACCTGTCATTACTGAAGAATGAAAATGACTTAACAAGGAGACAGAAAAAAAAATCAAGAAGCTAAAATTAAGAGAAAAAACAAGAAGCTAAAATTAAGGATATATGGCTACTGTTAGCTATATAATTTCAGTTCTCCCTCTGTTTTATGTTGTACAGCTTAAGGCTTCTGTGACTTTGCCCTCTTTGCTTTGGATAGTCACTGATGTTAGATCCCATACTGTCTGGTGAGTCGCTGGTACCTGATAGAGGCTTTGCTTTGTTTGTTGCTCTGATGTTCCCATATTTAAAAGTTTATTTCATTGTGCCAGTGGTTGTTTATAAATAGAAGGTGATGACAGTTGGAGAGGAGGTGAAAGAACTACAGAAAGATATAGATACTTATTTTATTTGGTTTTAAGCCTTTTCAAGAGTGAAATTAACTGCTTGCATAATTACGGGTAAGAGTTGCACAGTCTGCTTAATAAGGCATTTGTTGACAAGAGCTCCACTTTTTCATGTAAAGCATACAAATGTGACTCTAATGCTTGAGAGAAAAAACCCTCAATGATTGGCTCTTGAGGACAGATGGTGTTCAAACTCCTGCTGTTGATAGATACTTGTTAGCACTGACAGGCACCAAGGTCTAATTTAGTGTATTAAAAAAATGTAGCTCAGGAAAAGAATCAGATGAGGAAAGACATTCAGAGAGCTAATGAACAGTGGTTTGTCAGTCAGTGCTTTGTTGGCAGTGCTCAGTTAATGTCAACACTCACCTTTGTTTAGGGTAACTTCCATTATGACCCTGTCATTGGGCTTTGTAGGATTTAATGAGAACGCTGCATTTTCTGAACTGAAAGAGCTGTTTTCCTTGGTTATGCACGTACTGGAGCTCAGGGACTGACACAAGAGGGGTGACTGACAGCTGGAAGCAGAGTGAGGTGTGCTGAAGCTCGTCCTGACAGTAAGTGTCAGAAGACCCTTTTTGGCCTGCTAGAAAGAATAGACAACAAGTGAATAGGTTGAGCTCACACGCACATTGTGTCTAAAACAGAGGCTGTTCTGGAAGGAGAATACATAACCTTGAATTTCTGTAAAGCATCATAATGTGTTAATCCATGCATGGATTCTCCATTCAGTTCCAGGATTTCATCACCTGTTTTGAAAAAATTATATTGCAATTACTGTATTGTGCTACAAGTTACATGATAACATACATGCACTCAAAAGGACTCTTGCAAAAGCAAAAATGGATGCAGGTGTAAAAGACACTTTTGGCTCATTTCAACTTCAATGTGTCATTATGTGGGAAGTGGGAGAAGGGAGACAAGAGGTATTTCCCACCTTCTTGTAGCCTTCCATCAGCAGCAGCAGCTCCACCAGGAAAGATAGTTTTGACATAGATGCCTATTGGTCCATAAATGCTGTCTTTACCACCAACAATACTGAAGCCCAAACCCTAATTTATGGAAGAAAAAGTGTGTGAGAATCCATGTTCACTTCTCATAATAGTTCATTTGCAGTTTCTCCTGCATTACCTACATGGACAGTATTGTCAGTGGAGTAATATAATACATGAAAAAATAGTCAATCACATTCTTGTAGTAAATAGGAATTTCAGCAGCATCCTCTCATGTTTTGCTTTTTTTATTTTTTCCCAATCAATTCACTATTATATGTGCATAGGAAGGTGTCTAAATTATTTTTTAATTTTTGCTTGGATACGAATTGGCAAGTAGCAATGTTAATACCTGCAATCACTTATCTGCACTTTGCAGATCACATTTGGGAGATGAAGTAAAACTCACAGTAAGTCAGCAGAGCCAGTCTTACCTTCCCTTGTCCTTTCATCAATACAATGTTTGAAATTACTGACGCCTGTGAGCCACAGGATGTGTGCACTAGTTGTGCTGTACTTAGGGATCTAGATGGCCTCGAAATTGCCTGTGAACATTAAAAAAACCAACAAAACCCACAGTTTTCCTTTATGCATAAGCAGAAATTCTTCAACATACATTGCAGGAACTTGTTTATTTGAAATTTTCTTCCTTATAACTGATGGTACAAAAAGGGGGTTTTTTAAAAAAAATCTTTCTAATTTTCATAAACCATTTGTTATTCAGAAAATCACTGCTCACTGAATTTGTCCTGTAGTGACTAAATTGGAGAAAATTTAGGATGATGGTACTTGAAGTGGTGCAATGGTGTAGAAAGATATATTTGTTCTCTGGCTTGAATCCCCATGCCAAAACCCCATATGTGGTCATTAAGGGACATAAGTATTATCATTTTTTGCCTTCAAGAACTGAACTAGAATCAAGACATTCAAAATCTTTCTTTCATCTTGTGACAAAAACTTTATCCTGGCACATACCGAATCTGTTTTCAGCATTTCCCCCAAAATATGAATTTGTGGTGGATTTCTTTAATTCAGCCTCTGAGATTTTCCCCATTTTAATGAAGTTTTAATGAAATATTTAGTGAAATGTTTAATGAAAACCTCTTCTTTCAACATGGGGTTGGGTATTACAAAATAATTTAGGCACTGACTGAAGTCATTACCCAAAGCTAACTATGCATGAAATTCAGCAGGGTCAGAGTCAATTGCACTCATTACGTATATGAGAGAGTTCAACACCTTTTTTTTTTTTTTTTTTTTTTTTTTTTTGCAGCAAAGTGAAACTAGCAGGTGTTGAAGAGTGGAAAATCAGCCAAAATTTTGGCTTCTGCTTATGCGAGAGTCTCAATTTTGACATGAAAACAAGATATTTATTTAACATGGGATTGGGAAAGGGATTAAGAGGTAAACAGGCATGCAACACCAAAAACACACTCTCCAAAATGCATTCCTCTTTCAGACGAGGGTAACTGTTTATTCTGAGATGGGTCTTTTGAATCTGAAATGTGAAATTTTCAAATTCCTTTTGTTTCTGTGTGAGGAGGTGTATTTTTTATTTCTCCTTGTGATGGGTAGCAGTACCCAAAACCAGGATGCTGCCAAGGAGCCTCTTCAAATGGGCAGCGCGCGCCACGCAGGAGCTCTGATGAGAAGGAAAACCCAGTGAATCCCTGAGGATCTGTCTGTGCGCTCAGGTGTGGTTTGGTTGGGGTTTGTGCTCTGGTTTGCAGCCTCCTTATTCCTGTTAAAGCCTTGGGTCCCTCAGGGTGAGTGATGGGCCAGGGAAAGGTGGGGAGCAGCAGGGAGGGAGGTGGGAGCTGAGTGCCAGGAGCTTTGCCTCCATCTCCTCCTCCAGGTCTGAGCCTGGGGACCTTTGGCCATAAACACCCCAACGCTCTCCCAGCCTCTGGTGGGTCACTTGGCATCCATCTGGAGAGCACGAGGGCCAGTCTCCTTTATCAGGGTGTTTAAATCTGTCTCGTTCAGTTGGGGCCATGGTGCCTCCGTACCTGCTTGTGGCCATGGCTGGGCCAGCGCAGGTGGCTGGGAAGACTGGTGGCACTGGGGTCAGAATGGGGTAGCGTAAAGCACCCTTGGGAATTCAGACACACCACAGAACCTGCTGGACAATGGGAGGGAGAACCTGGAGAAATGAGGGTTTGCTGGCACGGAGCCTTTCCTGCCCTCCCACCCCCCACAGAGGAGATGTTGCGGGCAGAGTGACCCTGGTAGGACCTGCAGGGCAGACGGGTCCTGGCAGGGAAGTGGCTGCGCAGTGGTGCAGAGAGCCCTGCTGGGCACAGCGCTGTTTCTCAGCGCCGCCTGCAGCACTCACCGGGGCTCCCCCTGCAGGGCAGTCCAGCTGCTGCGAGAGCGATTTTCGGCTGGCCTGGAGGGCGTGGGGCTGTCGGTCCCTGAGGGGCGCAGCTCTGCGGGGCGCCGGGGCCTCCACAGCCCCGGCCCAGAACGGGCTCACACCTGCGGGGGGGGAAGAGGAGTCACTTCACAAGGGGTGGGCACCTTTGTTAGGTAAATGTTATTTAGAAATGTTTTTCCCTTTGTAAATCTCTTTGTGAAGGGATTGATGTTTTCAGTTTTCACTTTGGAGATAACCATTAATGTTAAATATAGTAAAAAGCAAGCATTCCCTACCAAAAAAAGTGCTGGCCTATTTAGAATACACACAAACCCCCCCCCCCCCCAAACAAACAAACAAAAAACCAAAACAAACAAACAAAAAAAAAACCACCTTACAACAACAACAAAAAGCATCCATAAAATGCAAACCTTATGCACCAACCTGGCTGCAGGATGTTCTGCATACAGAAGCTGATCATTTTATGCATCAGCTTATTCTTAGCTAAGGAGTCTTATTCTGAGGTCCTTAGCTAAAGTTCTTAGCTAAGGACCTCAGAATAAGACTCCTTAGCTAAGAATAAGCTGATGAAATTCTTAGCTGATTAGCTAAGAATTTTAGCTAAGGACCATGGAATAAATTTGGACAACATTTCTTTTAGCATCATAGTACCATCACACAGTGGGGGGCCTGTGATCTACACTCTCTGAGTATTACAAGAAAACAGATTATTGCTCTTCAACTTACTGGTGGAGTTACTGCGAGTCCGCTGACATGCAGCCTTACCGTGCAGAAAACCATTCTGTATTTCCAAAGGTCTCTCCTTACATGTTGGTGTTTCCTAAAACAAAACAAAACAAAACAAAACAAAACAAAACAAAACAAAACAAAACAAACAAAAACCGATGAACAAAACCTGTTGCTAAGCAAGAAATTTCCAAAGTGATCTATTCTTAAAAAACCAAATTTCTTCTAATTTGGCTTGCACAGATTTCAGCCTGAATCAAAAAAACATGGAGCAAAATTAATTATTTAAAATAAATAGGAGGATAAAGGGTAATGAAGCTCAAAAGTTTGCTATAAAAATGATTACAACAAAATAACAAGATAGAAATAGATTCAGGTCTTTAGACAAAATGAACAGAAAATTAATTGGACACCTCCAGTTGGTCCAGACAGATTGATAGTATGGGTAAGATATAGCCATGCTTACCTAATTTCTGGAAATAGCTCATACTTTTTAGGTAATCAAGCACCTTAGGTAAGTGTTAAATTCCAGAGGAAAATTCTTAAGCCCATCTATGAAATGGTGGATAGGTGTCTAACTTCTGATTCAGGTGGTTGTTTTTTAGTCAAAATACAATCTGAGCATTTAAAAACCTCTGAGGACTAAGTTTTAGAATTTTACGAAAAAATCAGGATCTTCCAGTTGGAATCTTCTGTTGCTTTTGAAAATTTCGTCCCTAGTTCTAGCATTTAAAAACTTGTAGATAAAACATTTAGCTTTCTAAATGCAGTTTTTTAGAACTGTTGGAAAATAAATACATTATCACATCTGAATAACAGTTGATGTTAGGAATAATATCTGGATGGTTCCTGGAAGCCCTGATTCTGGTCCTGTTTCTGTGACACAAATATTTTGATCCTGAGGGAATCCCACTTAAAGGAAGAACATTATTAAATACAGACACCATATGGAAACTAATAGAAATAAGACAAAATGCCAAATTTTTGCTCAGTGATATTTTGCAGGAGCTGAGACATCCACAAGAGCAGAGTTAGAGCACAATCTATATGTTCTAATCTAACTGGAGCCAACCAAGACAAACACTTTTTTTTCAGAATCCTGATTTCAGGAGCTCTGTTTAGAGATACAAGACCTAAGGAATGCTAATTTTCCTCTTGGACAGCAGGTGGGGATATTGCCAAGTAGCAAAATCCTGCTAGTGCTTTCCAGTCCCGTTCCCTTAGGAAACTCTTCAGAATAAGAAATACAGAGAAGATCCTTAAAGATGAATTTTGAAAATTATTTTGCAGTGTTTTTCAAGCTAGCTAGCTTGAAAAGCCGTTGCTATTAATCATAGATCCTAGATCCACAGAAGGATCTTTGTTTTCTGTACTTTGTTACACGGACTGCTCTCTGGCTTCTCTGGGATTCCTGGATTTTCCCTTAAATCCATTTCTGCCTTTCTTCAACTTCTAAATTGAAAATTAACTTTGGCAAGCTGTATATTTCTAAAAGAAGGGTTTGAACAGCCCTTGCTAGAGTTTCCCAGGGCCTTGGCCTCCCCATAGCCTCTGTTTATCTGGGAAAAAGCTATGCTGAAAGTCACCAGAGCCTGACCACAAGAGGTTTTGGGTTTTGTCAAGAAAGGCAAAACCATATTCTTCAAACATCTGATGAACAAATTCCCCTCCTCTCTAAAGTCAATGTCCAATCACCCCACAGTTGCTCATGCTTACTTTGTGAGCCATCATGATGTTCACCAGCTGTGTTGTTGGGGGAATGAGAGACTCAGCCTCCTTTCCAGACAAGTCTTTCAGTGATTGTACATCTAGTGTTAGCAGTTCATCCCTTGGGCTCAGGCAGCTATCCCTTAAAGGAAGAAAAAACCCATTTGTATATTATTTCACACAGAATAGTATGTCCCTGTTCCGTGTGCTACCTGTCTCACTATCTGAGGAGTCAGCTGCAATTCTCCCTTTGCCTTGACCTGGGCTGCCATGAGGTGCCCAGATGTGTGATACACCCCATCCCCTGCTAGGACTTTTTTCCTGTTGCTGCTCTCTTCTGCTTAGTCCTGGTGATCACTGGCTGCCTGGTGACCACACAGCTAACATTCAGGCAAGCTATTCCTCCCTTCTCACCGTCTTGCACCCAAAATTTGATCAAAGACTACATTTACTCCCTGCCAGGAACCTTGGCTCACATTGCTTTCCAGTGGCCTTGTGGGACTGATGCCATCTTACGCTGCCCTTTAACAAGGCATCACAATTGGAAAACCTGATGTTATCTACACTCCCTCCTTCTTATTTGTTTTATTTCTTGGTGTAATTGAGCAGTGTTAGATCCATGAGTGGTCGCAATTTTATTTTTCTAGACTCTTGCCCTGTGTCTCCAACTGGAAGCAATGTAAGGAATGATTCCCAGACATCACTTCTTTTCTCTGGAACTGAGCTTCAAGGCATATCTTGTCACAAAAAGTTGGTTGTACAAAATCTGTGCAAACAAATGTCTCTGCAATAACTTGCTAACTCCATGTGTACTGTACCTGTTTGCTGGGCCTTCAGCAGGAACGTGGCTGCCTGTTAACCCTTTCCAGAAAGATGCACATCTTGGACTCCTAGAAAGCTTGATTCCTGAGCTGCTGTTCCCTGATTTTGAACACAGCCTGCAGATGCAGCTGTCCTAATCCAGAAGATGAAAGGTTGCATGAGCAAAAAATGTACTAAAGCTGTTAAAAGCTACTTACACTTATTCTAAGCCTTTTTAAGAAAGGCTTAGAATCAGGTTGCCTCCCAGGAGAACAGGAGCCTTTAGCATGGTCCATTTGAGAAAAAACAATGGTATTATATAGTCAGTGTTTTACAAAAGTTATTTTCCTTGGGACTTCAGTGGCTTCTGGCTACAAGAGTTCCCTCTATTACAATATAGTGTCCCTTTGCATGAGGGGAAAAGAACAGATAACAGACTTTTCATAGTAACTGGGTAAACTTTGCCTATGCTAACTATTGTAAGAAAAGACAGGGAGGAAAATAAACACATGCCAGAAAATGCAGTGCTCTGGAAAACAGAAGAGGACTGAGTGGAAAAAAAGTAAAATAAGTGTATACAAAACACTAGGAGCTCCACCCCTGCTGCTGACTTGTTAAGTGGGGGCAGGGGGCCAGAGAGGTCTGCAGCAGTGGAAAATTCTTTGTCCACTCCAGACTGGTTGAAGTTGCTGTAGTCTGCATTGCATCTGGAGGACTAATTGTAAGCATATCTTTAATGCAGTTATGAATCATTAACACAGGGCCATTCAGAAGGAGAAGTAGTGCCTTGAGACATATATGGAAAGCAAAGAATGGAGCAACTAAGCACATGATGCACAACACATTTGACTAGGAAATACACTCCCGTGGCACAAATGTGAGCACCTAAAAATTCTAAAGAGACCAGGAAAGCTGGAAAGTTAGCACACAATTTCTTTTCCATTTGCTTAGTATTTCTCCTGATTCAAGTATTCACTCATTCTGCTCCCAACTGAACCCACCTCCTCTGCCCTCGCCAGCCTCTCCATACTCCACAAAGTGAAGAGGACTCTCAGTGTATCCTGGATCCAGGCTTGTTCCCAAGAGATTTGTGTGACTGAGGTATAGATTTCTGAAGGGGAGGCAAATTTCATATGTTAGGACAGGCCACAAAACATAACAGTGGTCAGCTGTCTGTGTTGCTCCCAGGGCCCCTGGTCAAAGTGGCATAAACTATTTCCAGTAATTTGTAGTCCTCTGGGAGCACAAGGAAGGCTCTGTAGCCACTTTCACCATCAGTAGCGCTTCATTTCTGTCCTAGGCAGAGTTCATCCAGCCCTGAGGATGAGAATCACTGTGCTCCTTCACCACAAATCAATAGGCATCACATCATACCTGACTGACAGCAGACACAAAATGCAAATTTACAGCAATGTCAATAAAGGTCATCATCTTTCAGGCTGACTGCCTAAGCCTGGCTTCCATTCTGAAACCTGCCAGAGTAAATCTAAGGCTGTGGATGAATGAAATATTTAACTTGGGGCCCTGGGCTCACTGCAGGCTGAATTCAGTAGGTAATGGATAAGGGCTATGCTTGTATTGACTGACTCGTTAACTCTGTGGGTTTGCTTACATTCCAGATTGTCTGCCTTTAATGAGGAGTGTCTGAATTTTACGAAGCCTTTTTTGTTCATGAAGAATTCTTCTAGTGAGTAATATGTTGGTAAGGATATAAGCATGGACAGAATTGTATCTTAAACCAGTTGGCTTGAATTCTAATATTAGTTTTGGAGCTTTTATATTTACTTTTCACCCAAGATAAATATCTTGGGAAATACTTACTTGAAATCAGGATTACATTATGTTCTTTTTTTTTTTTTTTTTTTTTTTTTTTTTTTTTTTTTTTTTTTTTGAAGACTTCATCATGGTAACAAAATAAGGATTAACATTCTGATGCCTTAAAATTTGAGATCTTGAGTAGCAAAAAATGTGAGTTCCCTTTTCTGTTTGTTTGCACTATCCTTTATTTCAGGTATGATTATGACATTTCAGGTCAGATTCTGCATACTTGGAGCATCCATTAAAACTCACAGGGTTTTCAATAAGGTGGTGTGCTTGTTGTAAAACACAAGAAATGAAGATAGATATTAAAGGTAGGAAATTATTCTGCCATTTGGCTGAGTATTTCTGAGAGGTCAGCTGCTTGTGGATTGGGGCTGTTGTGAAAGAATAATGCTATTAAAAACTCAGTGTTTAAAAATGTAATTTCCTTTCTTTTTTCTGAAGTCAGAATTCAAGTTTGGACTTGCCAACTTCTCTTCTTTGGAGTCTCTACTCTTGTGAAACTCTCCCTTGACAGATTTACGTATCTTCTCACAGACACGTGTCAGACACACGCACACAACTTTGCACAGCTCTTCTCCACACTTCATTTTCTTATTGATTTTCATAGGCCTGTCCAGACAGTCCCCAACTCATCTCTGTTAAAAGCTGGGTCATACTTTTGCTATAGATTGTTCACAGTATATAGCTACTGTGTTTATAAATATTTTCATAATTAATTGTCCAAAAGTGATGTATCTCAGCCCAGTTTGACAGGACCTCAGACAGCAGTGGGTTTGGCTCTGAGGTTTTCCATTGCAGCACTGTGTAAGTCCTTTGGGGAAGGGATTGTGTTTTGTATGATGGGACACATGCCAGGCTGGAAATTCTGGGTGTATTGGGACATCCATGTGAAATGTCACCAAATCAAAACTGGTAGGAATATTTTTCCAAGAACAGTAAGTTGCATGCACTTAGTCACTAGGAAAGTAGAGGTTAAATCCCTTATACACTGCAGAAAAATCTTGGGAACAATTTTTGTTTAGATATGCAGTCATCTTACCCAATTGGGCTAAATTTCAAATTTGCTCTCTGTCTCAATCATTGCTGCAATACATTTAGATGAATTATTTAAAAAAAAAAAAAAAGTTTTTATTTGCCTATGGACATGTGGCAATTATCTGTATGTTGTCAACATTTGTATTTTTTGGGTCCTGGATATAGATCATTATATTCATATCCAAGTTTTTGCAACATGACAGAAAATTAGCAAAAGCTGTTCCTCAGAAAAAGAAATGTTTTACCAATTCTTGTGCCCAAAGTCTATTTGCTTTGGGTTTAGTTCTTTAATATTTTTTCCTGTCGCTCTGATTATTTTATGCACAGAAATACTGCTGATGGTTCCAAGAGTAAAGACAGTATTTATTTTTGCATCCTTCTCCTTTTAAAAGTGTCCTGGTTTTTTTGAAAGGTTATTTATAGGTCTGAATATAGTGAATACTGAAAATTTGCTAAAAGAAAATTGTCAGGTTTGATGTGGAGGCAGGTAGATCCTAGGTCAACCTTGTCTCTTCATTATTAGAAAACATATTTAAATATATGTTTGCTGCCAGCGAATAAACAAACTCTATGCTTTGTTTCCCTGCACTTCAAGACTCTGGAGAAACGCTTATCTGCATTTCAAGTTCCACTCAAATAAAAAAACTGTATTTAAACTGAGTCTGCTTGGCTGAAAGATAAAAATTGAAGGAATTTAAGAGCCTTCTTGAATTTTCCACAGGTGAGAATAGATTAACTTTTCTTGTGTTTAGTTCTGGAAAAGTAATTTGTACATCCAGGCCAGTTCTCTCTTCCTGTTCCCATTTTTTTGTCTTCCAAAGTGCAAAGCTTCTGAGGATGTTTTTTATCTGCCATTTAAAAGATTCCTTTTTCCTTCATGCTTTCATTAGGCATTTCTAGCCCAGAGTCCCATCTCAAAACATCTAATTCCAGATGTTTAGAAATAAGGGTAACCATGGCATCTGTAGAAAACTGAAAAACTTCTGTGCACTCTTAAAGTAAGACACAGTAGTTAGATTGTCTGAATTGAAATGTTATACAAGGCTAGTTCAAGTAAGGTCTTGGACTCAGTTAACCAAGTGCATGACAATGAGCTAATTGACTGCTGGTTCAAAAAAAAAAAAAAAGGAAAAAAAGGAAAAGAAATATATCTATCAACTGTACAATAATGTATTAAAATATTTAGCTTTTCTGGTCTTATGACTGTGAAATGGCTGGGATTTCTGAGAGAATATGGTCTTTGGGGAATTTCTTCAAGGAGCAATTTTTTTTCTGCGTCAGTTCTGACAGAGAAAGAGCCAGAGTCTCTCTGGCATAAACTCACTCCACTAGCTCTGACGTACCCTACCCCAGTGCCTTGGTCTTTTAAAAATATTTATAGTAGATGTAATTCAGCAGCATATTCCCTTTGAAACCAGTAAAATGGCAGAAGCTGGAAATCAAGGATGATGCAAGGAGCAGAGCATGAGACCAAGCTTTGCCCTAGATTGACAATTCAGCATATCAGATGTTACAGAAGGACCTTTCCACCCATCATTTGCCCTTTGGTTTCCTGGGAGCCTTTGCTGGCCTGCATTTTACAGCACACACTGTATTAATGGAACAGCCCCTTTCCCAGTTTGTTCTGAGGATGACTTGGGTGGTGTGCAGCAAAAGCAAGAAGGCTGGGAAGACAGAAAGAGAGAAGTATGAAACCTGAGGAGAGTCCATCTAAAGAAATGCAGTCTCCTCTCTTGACTTTGGTTTTCCATCCTGCCCGTGGGCTTGTGTTTCAGACATTACAGTCTGTTGCCATAGCACTTGTCCTGGTACAAAAGGGCCAACTAACTGGTGTTTGCATCAAGGCAAGTTAATAAAATTATATTCTGCTGATGACCAAAAGGAGAAAAATTACCTTTTGCCTTTTCCCTCCTTCAAGCAGAGGGTCAGGGACCAAAGGAAGAAAGGGTGCAGAAGTTTCTAGAACCAAGTAGAGTCATGCAGTTGGGCCAGCTTAGCTCCCATGTTCATTTCATCAGAAATCAGCCCTTTTGTATTCTATTTTATTCTATTTAAACCCTGCTAGCAGCCCCACTGGTAGGTCTCAATGCTTCCCAGGGCTTTGGGGGTGTTGGAAAGACATAATAGAATGCTTTTTGGATTAGTAGAAGTGCTTCTTGCAGCACTCACACTCAGCAGAGCCTGCTGTTCTCTGGAGTTGATACCATCTATTCCTGCCCAGTTCTCCCACTGGAGTGATTTCAGTCTGAGCAGGGAAAGACATCTTCCACAGTGTTTGCTGTGTCCATGCTCATGGTCTCAGATACTGCTTACCATTTCATTGCTTTCTTTTCTTTCAGGCCATGTGAAAACTGCTGATTTTGTGAGAAGCAAACTGTAAAGGAGCTTGTTTATAAAACTGTTTCTTTATACACAGAGCAGCTGGCAGTCCACCATAGCAGACCAAGCACACCTCATCTAGAAAGTGTCTGAACAAATGACTCCAGGGTAACCAACCTTGGGCCTCTAGATACAGAAAGCAATAGTCATTACAAGTGAATATTGGGTCACAGAAGTCAAATGAATTAAAAGACTGTTCATCTGGTCTCATTGCTGACAGACTATTAGAGAAGGAAAAATAACCCCTCTGTTATTTAGTCCTGAAACACTGATTTTCTAAGGGTTTATTGCTTATGGTAAATCCCATGCAGTCAGTAGAGTATGGCTCAGAGAGGTGCTTAAGATTTTCAACAGAAAAAATGGAATTTGCATTTTGAATACTGATGTTACAGGTTCGCCCTTACTCTGGAGAAGAAATGCACAGGGAACATTAAATCTTGCAACACTTTTAAGCATTCTTCTCTCCTTCCTTGTGACAGCAATATTAAGTTGTTCAGTTCTGTGGGAGTTATTAACACCTTCAGAGTCACGCTTAGGGCTGGAGGTGCTGGGAAGCAGAATAATAGTGGAATATCCTTAAGAACACCACAGAAAGAATGGAATCAATTTCCTTGAACAAAGACAAGGATTCTTCAGCTCTGAGTCACACATCATGAATTTCTGAAGTGTCACATTTAGATGGAGAGAGAATTACACTGGGACATGAAAAAATGCTTGTTTGACTTCTTAATGAGAGAAGGCTTAAGCTTTGTAAGACGTGGTACAGGAAGATTGTTCTGACAGGCTTATGCCATATGGAAGGTCGAGATCACTGCTTTCACACTCCAGGGGGAAAGCCTCAGCAGAAGCAGCACAGCACAGGGTTGGTGTGGCTGTTGCCAATGTTCATCCTACTTAGCAAGCCAAGATACAATTTTATAATCACTCATTGATCCATGACTCTGAAAGGTATGGAAGATTAGCAAGTAGCATTTGAAGAGGTTTAGATTGCTGTGAGAGCTCTGGAGTGGGAATTTAATAGTACTCATAGTCTACAGCAGCGCTAAGCAACCCAAACGCTGCTGTGGGGGACTGAGCTGCTGACTAATTTATGTCAGCATCTGACACATGTTCTTCAGTGACACTGATGCTTCAGCCTAAGAGTGGATTTATATCCTTAGCAGTTCTATTTTACATGTGCAAAGGCATTGTGGGACTTCCTCTGTTCCCCAGATCCCTATTTTAGCTGCTTGCCAGCTATAAAAGCAAACAATCAAAACTTACAGTCGGCAATAAGATACCGAGTAGTTGCATATGGATATGGATCACAGCAGTTATTGGAGCCCTGCACACTTAGGAGATGTACAAGGAAATAGACTGTGGCAGCTGACACACACCTACGTGCTTCAACTTTGCAAGAGAGAAAATGGGGTGTGCACAGAGGCCAGTTTCTTCTTCCCTTGCAGAGGCATCAGCAGGGTGCATATGGACTGTTTCCAAAAAGGAGGAGTTGGTGGGGTTTTCAGGGGACTGAGTGAGTTTGGGGACTTGAGTCTTGTTTTCAGAATGTAATAGCAAGTTGGTTTGGTTTTATCTTCCTGCTGGGACTTTGCCAAGGGTGAAAACACCTTGCAGTCCTTGCAATGCTGGGCATGTGGTCATTATCAAGGTTAAGGGGAGATTCTGATTTTCAGTAGCACTTGTGCCACTGTGTGTTTAGACATAGATATCTAATTTTAGCCAATATATATTTTATTTTATATTTAAAAAATAGAATATACAAGAAAACTTTTCAGGTGAAAAAAATCAGTTCTCTCACATAAGCACAGATAGAAGGCATGTAATAAAGGAGGTGACCAGGATGACACTTGCAGTGAAGTCCCATTTATACATCACAGCAACAGGTAGAGAAGTAGAGGGAGGGGCGAAAAATTAAGCTATCCTACTGAAAGAACTTTCTAATACCATTTAAAATGTATTGCTCAGACTGAAAAATTCTTCAGATTTTTAGGGTTCATATAGCTGAATAAAGAATAACATTGTAATATGAGGTTCTTAGACTTTTCACATCTCTAGGAAATGTGACATCTCTGGTGGTTTTAGAGTCATCCCTAAATTCTTCCTGAATCAGAGGGAAAGAACATCTGCCTACTGAATCTCCTGTGTCTGACACAGTATTAACATAATTCATGTTTGTGAGATATCATGGTATCACACTACAAGTGCACTTTGCTACAGTGACAGGTTTATATTTTGAGCTGAAGAGTCTCTTGCAGATAGAGCACACTAGCTGTACTTGCCTGAACACTGCTAGTGGCCTAGAGGCACCAATTTCAGCAGGCTGTGCATCAGCAGAGTGCAACAGCACAGCAGGGAAACCAGTATATTTTCATGCCTTTTATGCAGAGCAGGAACACTGCAGGCTCATAGACTGAAAAAGCCAAGCAGAACCTTAAGTCCCTGAGAAATATTAAATAATCCATTTAGGAACTACTGCAGTGGGAAACATCACAATACACAGGGCAAGTTGCTTACCTTGGTGAGGAACTTTCTTCTTGTGTTGTTGCAGTTCTCATTTGCTGCAGCTTTGGACTGGAGGATGCTGGTGACCACACGTGGAGGATCGGGTTGGCTGTCTTCTGCCTCTGATATGTATGGCACCTGTGTTCTGGGACAGCAGTCAAAATCCTCTTGACCCCAGCTGGTAGAGATCTCAAAGGGATCAGGGCATTTCTCATCGGGACTTGACCCATCATCACTGGTTTTGGCATTGCAGAGTATAAGTGATCTTGAAATGGAGCGAAACTTTCTTGACTTCCTGTTCCCAGCATTGTTCTTTTGATCCATCTTCAGAGAGCTGCTGCTCTTTTTCCTATCATTCTCCCATTTATGTGGCATGATACTTTCAATGATTTTCTCTGCTTCTGTGATGCTAAATATCCTCCAGGAAAGGAAATAGAAAAGTAAGTTGTAATATACCCCACTTTCTCCCACTTAATAACCTACACTACTGGAAAGCCCTAATGAATAAATCGAATCAACAGAGCCTTTCAGTCTGAGAACAGCCACGTGATATCTCATGACTTGCTAATTCTGCTTCTGTGCAGAGCTCTCCTAGATCCTCCTCCACCTTTTCATTCTCTTGCCATGTTACCCAAGCAGAGTGGAGTGCTTTTAATAAATGTTTGTGATGCTGCCATTGTCTGCTTGCTTTGGGCATCTGCTGAATTTGCACGTTGAAATCCCAAATTGAAAAGGAAGATACTTTAAGAGCATTATTCTATCCTCCTAATATTATTTGGAAAGAAGAAGCTCCTGCTGAAGTTTGATTCATGAAACCACTATAATTCAAAGAAGATTAATCAAATTGGCAACTCGGAGTTCTCTGCCTGGCACATCAGAGTTGTAAGTGGTTTAGCAAAAGTAGATCTTAGCCTTGAGAGAGTAAGGAATGTCAGGCTGCCATAAAACTTCCACCTTGCAAACCAGAACTCACTTAAGATTGTGCATCTAAGAGTAACAGAGAGATCCAGTGAAGCACTTAAGATGTGAATATCTGATTAGGGATTGAATTCTATAAAGGAATACAGCTCCAGTACATCAATCAAAAAGTGTCCTATTACAGAAATGGTTTGTTTCAGTACATGATTCAGCATATAAAATTAAGATAAACTGGAAAAAATATATACAATCAAAATATAGCAAAATTTGTATCTTTTGTAAAATGAGTAATATAACGAGCATTTTAAGATAACAAAGGGGAGCTGTTACAACTCTCAGAAAAAGCTTTTTAGAAATGCTTTGGTAGGTATGTGTCAGTGCTGAAAATTCAACAAGAGGACGTCTAAATTAATTTGACTCTCTTACCAAAGTTTTATCATCATATTTACTTTTTACACGGACTTTTCTCTTCACAGAACCTAACAGATACCAATGCTGCCATTCTAGAGAAAATACCAATTGAAACTTGAGTATTTGAATAAATCAAACATGTTGTTGGTGCTTTACACAAAACTGAAAATCAATGTAATTTGAAAATCACTTCTCAGGTAAGCATGTTGTAGAGCATATTGAGAGAAAAAAGTTTGTCCATTGTGCTCTAAATTAGGTTGTTGTGTTTGGTTTGGTGGTTTATTTTTCCCCTGTTTCTATTCAGAATTAGGTAGATATATATGCACTTTGTACCTGAAGTTCCACTGTTGATACAAAAAGGAAGAACACAGATTTTCTACAGGCTCCTTACAGCCACGACAATACACACAAGCCTACAAACTCAGACCAAGCCAGATTCAGATAATAAATCCAAGTCAGAATTATAATAAAGCTGCAGGATTATTTTTCTTGTTTTGTTTTGGTTTGGTTTTTTTTTTTTTCTTATACAATTAAAGAGGAAAAACAAAAGCAGATGATAAACACTATATCACTGAGCACCTCCCTAAAGGAACTATATGGCATTGCTGGAGAAATCCACAGTTCAGCATGAATCTGAATTTGTAAAAATAAAACAATTTTCAGGTGCAGCAGAGATGTCCCAGGGAGAAGGATGTTTATTTGTGCAGTCTTTTCTGGTGTTTTTGATAGCTTATGCTTCTACAGCTTTCCATTACTTATTTTCTATCACACCAGTCCTATAATTGCTCTGCTCCCTTATGTCTCTCTTTCTAAAACAAAATCCCAAATGCTTCAGAAACTCATGCCCTGATCATTGGAACTCCTGAGATTTTGTGGCAAGACACTTTTGCAGGGAAAAGTTTGGAAGTAGCCAGAATATGTTAAGATCCCCAAAGCTAGTGTGTTTTCTGCCCCTCTCTCTGTGTCTTTGGGATCCTCTCTGCTCCTGTGGCAGTCTGATCCCACTGGATTGGAACAGGGGAATGGAAGTCACTGGGCTCCCTGTCTCTGTGACATGAGGGAAGCTTTCGGGGCCAAACTGAACTAGCATATTCCCTTCAATTCACAGAACATTCTACTTTTTTTTCTTTTTTTCAGAGTAGCCTCTTTATGAATGATGAGTTTGGTATGATGAGAACTGCCCAGCAGCACAGCCACTTTCCCTGTGACACAGAGCACATGAATGTAAAGTTTGGAGATCTTGTTTGTGACTTTTAAAAAAGGCTCTTTTTAGTGTTTTGATAAGTCTAAAGCTTTAGTCTACCATCATATACATGAACTAAATTTTTAAACTTGGAAATCCCCGTTAATATCTCTACTGTATTAGGAAATTAATCTTGTTAAAGCCTATGATGTGGTGTTTCCTGTATGTCTAAATGAAGATAAAAATGCAATCTGACACATTAGATCCCAATGTGGAGTTGAAAAAGAAAGGATGGCTGGGGTGAAGGGAATTTCTGCAAGTCTCTACTCTCAGCACCTGAGTGGAAAGCAACAGAGCTGGAGATGAGTGGAATGTGCATCACTTGAAAATCTGCCATAGGGATCAGCGCTCCTTCTGTGACACTGGCAATTGCTATTAGACACTGGTAACACATCACAGACCTAATCCTGCCCATGTGGGGAAATTAAAAGAAAGAACACGTTTGGTTCAAGTATTTCAATTTTGTACAAACATTAAACACACTCTTACTTTTCTCAAAGAGGAAGAATTTTAAAAAGCTATTAAGCACTTGGATAAGCAGAGGACTTGATAGCTTAATGGTCAGAATGCAGCTCTCTGGAGACTGGCATGCTAGAATGAAGTCCTTTCTTGCTCTGCCTGAAGCAATTGAGCTTAAGAAGGGAGAACTGCCATCAGTCCTAAATGTCCAAGAGGTGCCTCTCTGGCTCTGCTAAACATCTTGGATGCAGGGACACATAGAAGCACCTGTTGAAACAGGGAAGGAAACACGGGTCTAAGTGCATTCTGCTTTCCCATCCCCCTGTAACGCTCCTGAGGAATTTTATCTTATGCAGACAGAACTCTGTAATGCTCCATCAGCTGTTTCCTCCTCCCCTGCCCCCGTGAGAGCTCCATCCACTCAAAGACCAAGTTTAACCCTGAATGACTTACCTAATCTCACAGCAGGACAGGGGCTGACATGAAAACAAACCCTCTAGACCTGAAGACTTCCAGTTAAATACTTGCTCTTGCTACAAGTCCTAACTATGGCAACATTCTTTCCAGACCTGCTGATTCAGGGTTGCATAAGTGACAGAAATATAGGAGGTATCAAAAATATAGTCTATAAGTTTTCCAATAAAAAATATCCAGAAATTATATTTTGCACAGCATACAATATCACAAGTGCCAGAGAAGCTTTATGATTCTTTGCCATCTTCCACCAAATTTAATTTGAGATATTGATGGCATGGACAATCACTTCAAAGTCAATTCTGCAAACCATTCATCTTTTTCTCCAGTGTACTCACTGCTTGACATTTTCTTTTGCCATTCTTATACCTCCAGCTTGCCTGATGGAAGCTGTCTGTGGTTTGTAATGCAAACCAAATGTTCCTTCTCTGTTTCATTTTTTTTCCTCCCAAGCTTTATTTTTCCAGCTTTAAATCCTAAAAGCCCAAACTCAGTCTGTCTTCTGCAAACAAAATACATGATCTGAGCTGTGGCCATTTGGTTCAAATTTTTGGTTGGATATTAAACCGAGCATTTACAAGATACAAATAATTTGGTGTAGCTCCCAGATTAAATGTGAATGCTCTGCTGTTAACCAGGCAGTAGGAAGGACAGGGCTTTAACAGCAAGAACAAGATGAGTTTTACATTACCAAGTACTAGCAGCATCCTCTTTTAATCTGGATCTTAATTAGGATCTTGCATCCTAATTTAATCTAGATCTTGTGATCTTACTCAGATTCATTACTGAGCAGTACTATTAGTACTGAACTAGTGCAGATGTACAGGGTTTCCCCGCAGTAGGAAGAGCTAAAGATTTGGAAGTTTTCTAATAAAGAGTAAGAAACTCTCAGAGAGTTGAATAAAAAAATAATAATTTAAAAAAACCCTAATGATAAAATAAAAATTCAAAAGGAGGAACTTACAACAGCGAGGCAGACAAACCTGACTCCTGCAGAAGGCTGTTCCTCTTCATAGGCCTGGCAAAATAAAGACAGAGTGAATAATTGAAAACACACTCTCCTGGTGCCACGTGACGCAGTTTCAGTAATTCTGCTCAGAACATTGGAACGGAGCTATTGTTTCCTAATTGCAGAAAATGTCAGCAAGGCTAGATAAACAAAAGCAACGGGATGCAGCATTGGGGACACTGTTTCCAGCAGGCTCCCAGCTACCCAGAGATGGCAGGACCATTTAAGGAGTTTGTGTCATTTGTTTTCACCCATCACTCTCTGATCCAAGGATTGATGGGGTTCAAGCATGTTAAAGCCACCTGAGGGGAGTTGGGGCAACAGCAGAATCTGTGATAATCCAGTAAAGGTCTTCTGTTGGAGGCTGAGATGGCAATTATATTTATTGTATTTTTCAGCCAATATTTTAACATTAAGCTAGTAAGAGTTTCATAGACAGATTCTGCTCCAGGAGCAAAATGTAATAGGTGCCACTTTTGAATGCCAGACCCCTGTACTGTTCACCATGAACACAGTCTCTTTAACCTATCAGTTCCTAAATACATTCCCCTTTATGGATCCCCTAGACTGATCCCACCTGATCAAGGACTCAGAAAATTGTTGTTTATCACACAGATCATGTCAGCCCCCACCTGTTGATCCCCAGTTATGCTCAGAGAGAGAAGTAACAATCTTGCTGAAGAAACCTGCTCGCTCGCAATGAATTTGTGTGATAAGATTAGTAGGGTGTTTAATTTGAAAAAAAAAATCCATAAAAGAAAACATTGTATCTGAAACAGTTAGTTTATTGAAATAGTCAGGGCTCTTTAGAGTATTCTCACAAACCATAAATATCATGCTTTTCAGGAAAATGTAAGCATAAACCTCGCCCTGTCTGGTCATGGAAAGGGTCAATGTGAGAGTGCTTAGACACTTACTGCCCTCTGTGTTCTGTGTCTTGAAGGTTCTGGTTTTACTGCTCTGTCACTAACCTTGCAAATGAGGGAGAGGTGTTGTAGAAGAAGTTTAAAATATTGCACAGATAGGTGCCCGTGTTTAGTGATCCTATGGCTTCTAGGTAAAACATGGTCTGTAAAGGCAAACATCTGTCCCATGAGAATGATTCCAATACTGGGAGAAAAAGGGAAGAATAAATCTCTGATCTGTACAATGTCTACAGGAGTCCTGGAAAGCTCTATCCTTGATAATATAATTGTGGGCATTCTGTATTTTAAACGTTTTTCAAGAGAATTTGACTTTTTTTCCCCTAACATCTGAGTTTTTGAAATATTAGTTCACCAAAAGAAATCTTCTCTAAAGGACACAGTTTCTACCTGACTCACTGTTTAACAGATGACATGGGACATTACCCAACTATTTCAGAAGAACCAAGCCTCAGCACTGAGTAGTGATCAACAATTACGAGGTAGCTTTCCTGGAAAGGAGGAGAAATAGGGAGCTGAGTTCATATTTTGGGAAAGAGTTTGTCACTGTATTTGAAGAGAGAGGACAGTGGCCTTGTACATAAAATGGGGTTTTATATGTAATGCAAGTACTGTAAAAAAGAAACATCAACAAGGAAGCAAAGCCACAGACTGTTTACCACTTTACTGTCTTTCACTACAACACACACATGTTTCTGTTTAGCAGTAGAGAACTCATTCACATAAAATCTCAACAGTCTAATCCAAGCTGATTGGGCTGGAAGCTCAAAAGCATTGGAAAGCTTGCTTTATTTCTTCCCATTGTCACATGCTTTTGCACTTCCTGTCTATGGGCTGAATAATGTAGTCCCTAAGCCACTGGGAGTTTTGTTCATTCCAAGTCTGGACTTCTGCCAGGGCCAGCAGCAGAAACATAAATATCACAAGGAGGGGCTGTTTTTTCATGTTGCTTTACTCCAACCTTTTGCAATTTTTTCCATCTTCTCTGTACAGTAATTGTTCAGTGCCCAGTGGTGAACAGAAAAGCAGGTTTTTAGAAGCCATGAGGAAAAGGGGAGAGAGAAAGAACTTCTACTGTGCCTGCCTTGTTGCCTTAATGATAGGCTTTGATATTGGATACTGTGGTCAATCTTCATTACCTAGATATTGTAGCAGGAAAAGGGCAATGAACACTGATCAGAGGCTGGAATTTTGTATTAAAAGATTGAAATTATGTGGACTTTCCTATGCAAAAATATCTGCATTGATAAAAGTTTATAAGATAATAGGAAATATAAGGCAAACCAGTGTGGGTTTTTTGCTTCCTTCTCATGTGAGGGACAGGAAAAGAATGTGGTAAAATAAAGTGTTCAAACTCAAAATAAAAGGGAATACTTAAAATCTAAACCATAATGAATGTGTGGAACAAGAAGGCAGCAGAAATCACAACCACTTTGAAGTTTGCTGTTTTGATTTGATTTCAGTCAGACAGATTTCACCCCAAGAGGTGAATTGATGAAAATACATATCTGTAGATAAAAGGAATAACATGCAGAAGGGGCAGCAACTCCTGCTCCAGAATGAAAGCCAAACAATGCAGTTTACAGACAGAGTGATACTCCTGCCATGGGACAGTTACTGTAAAATGGAGTAACTCTCCTGAAGTCTGGAGTCAGTGTCTATTGGTGGTGGGTTAAGGCAAGAGAAGAGCCATTGAGCTTAATAGTTATGGAAATTCTTCTCTTTTGCATGACTAAAATCTGGATGTGTCTGGAACTGTAGGAGATACAGGAGTGATCCCCCTTTCCTCCAAATTACTTTCCATATACACAGGTTTGGATTCTAGAGGACAAATATGCAGACTATTCAGTACTAAATATTTTTCCTGTCGCTACTGGTGATAACCTTTTCCAAAAAGGAATGTATAAATTTAAACAGGACATTAGTAGTGGGCAAAGCAAATCTAAGTAATGATGGAACAGCCTCAGTCCTGATCTCCACCCAACCCCAAATACTGCTTGTGTTACTAAAGAAAGCCAATAGTTTGGAGTGTTCAAGTTTTTGTCCTGTCCTTACATTGTTCAGCAAACTGATAATTTACTTTTGCCTTAAACACAGCCACAATTTTCACATTTGCCATATTCCAGACTACAGTTACGTTGCACAGGACAATCCATCCCCTCATTGCTGCTAAACCAGGCTGGATTAGTCATCTCTGCCTTTGGTTTCATGACATTCACACTGCCCTTCCATCCATGAAAACATAGCTACAAGGCATGTTGAATCACCACATTAGCCCAGCTAATCCAGTATCCTTCTCCAACAATTAATTGATAGCAATTGTTTTAAAGGGATTAATTTATTTTAAAAAAAATCCAGACAGAGCTTGCTTTCAGAAAGAGCTTCTGAGTACCTTGTTGGTAGAGTGGACTGGCATTATGAGGTTTTATATATTATTCCAAAATGCTTGGAAAAATCATGATGATATGATATGATATGATATGATTGATAGGATTGATATGATAATCTTGTTTTAGTAGAAGTTACAGCTACCCCATCTTGGATAAGTATTGTTGTAGAACGTCAAATTAGGTAATTCTCTTTTTAATTCCTTTAGTTACTTAGTACCTAACTTTTACCGGAAAGCAAAAAGATATTTTTTCCCTTCTACACACGAAATGAAGGCTGCATAATAGAACTGTAATTTATCCATTTCTGGCTCCCATTAAGCTTTTGATTTCAAGAGTATCACAGGCAATGAGTTTCATGTGTTTCACATAAATGTACTTCCTTGTAATTGTTTGAAATTTGTTTCCTCTAAGATTTGTTCAGTTCTTGTACTAGGAAAAATATTCTCATCTTCACATCTCCATGGAATCCTTTTCTCATTGATCTCTGTACTGATGTCATCCTCTATCTTCTGCATGCTTTTATCTTTTTTCTTCTGGCCCTCCTTCCAGCTTCACACTGCTTTCATATGTTTGAAACTCCTCCTTTTGCTTCAGATCCTTTTTGAAAAAAATTCATTTCCTTTTGTGAACTTTATTACCTGACTATTTTATGATGGTATCCAGCTCTGCAACGTCCTAGACTATTTTGAAGTGAATTGCTTTCCTGTGAATTAATAAAAGTTCCTAGACCTTGTCTTGCCAGAAACATTTGTGTTTCATGACTTGCACTCCCACTCTGTGATTACTAACCTCTCTTGTTGCAGTGCCCCAGAGATGAGCAGTAAAACAGTGCTTGTATAGTTCCATTCAAGAGGGTCTAATACTAAGTGTACATTAAAAAGTATTTTTACCTCATCTAGAAAACATATCCTTGAACTCCATGAAGAATATGTTACTTTACGCATACAATTCTTTGCTTACAGACAAAGTAGCCCATGTGATTTACATAAGTGATTGTGTTAAGAGTGTGTGATTGAAAAAGTACAGCACTATGAATGTCAAGTTTGTTGGCTGTAGCCACGGAGGGGTGCATGGGCAAGAATGGTACCCTTTCAGCTAAGTGTTGTGGGCTGTATTGTTATTTTAATATTTTTATAGTGTGTACATAGACTATGTGTGACATTATGCTGGGCTTTGAGAAACACTAAATATTTATATCAGCTATGAAGTTGCTAAATATCTCATACTGAAGGAAATGTTAATTTTTTTTAAAACCGTTGACCAATACACAGTTTATAACTTAATGTAGCACCAGAGTAGTAAATGCATTATGTGAGCTCTCCTGTATGGTGTCATTCAAATTTAAACAAATATTTTTAAAAATTATGACTTTACCTCTTCTTTCCACATAATGCTCCTTTTTCATCTGACTTAGTATTTCCTTTAATTTATAGTTCCCTAAACTGTAGGCAGACATAAAGGGTCCTTTAGGCTGAATGAAAGGAGAATTATCAATAGCCGAACTATGATTTATAAGGAAAAAACCATAAATGTCAAAAGGAAACTGAATTGACTCTACCTACAAAAATGATACTAAAATTTTCTCTGCATTTTACATGAGTTCAGTAAAAATATGTATTTGGACCTGCCCTTTTATTTTAACCTGTTATTGTGAATCCATGTTGGATTTTGTCATATTTGTTGCTGCTGCCTTCTTTACTCCTTGAACAGATGTGAATAAATGGGAGTACTGAAAAGGTGAATATGCTTAGTCTACCTGAGAACCAGTGGCAGAATTTGCTCCATATTTCACACTCTGGGCCAGGCATCACTTGCTCCAGCAGCCTGATCTCAGGCTCACCAGAGTCAGGGCTTGTTATCCTTTGGCATGTCACAGATAACATGCATGGTCCTCTCTGGGTGGCTGGGTTTATTGGGTTGGGTTGATTGTGTGGGGGTTTGAGGGGGAAGAAGGTATTGCAAAATGTTTGGGAGTGTTGTTGTGGTCTGGTTTGGGCTTTGTTTGTTTATTTCTTTGTTTTTCAGTTAGATTTGTCAGGGATTGGTAAAGAATTACTTGACCTCTTCTCTTGGATATTTGTGTCTGAGTAAAATGACTTTACCACGTTTGTAGAGTTGTCATTTCAAGCACAAGGTTTAAGCAGTAGCTATTTCTGAGTATTTGTCATCCCTGGAGCTTGGCAGAGGCAAAGCTACTTAACACAGGCTGCTTCTTAAGTCTGCATTAGAAAAGTCTTGAGGACCCTTCACATTTCTGCTGCTGCACCTTATCTCTAAGGCTGTGACAATCAAAATGAAGCTGAGCAGACAGGATTTGTTTGTGGTGTTGAAGATAACAGTATAAAGTTCCAAGGCAGCTCCCTTGTTTTTTGGCAATACTGTAGCTTTTAACACTGACTTTAGTCACAGTGCACACCATATACGCCACTCACCAGTGTTACTGCTGACAGAAAAATGAGGTTATTTTACAGGTTTCCCATGAGGGAAACAGTATAATCTGACACATAAATAGGTCCCTGGTAAGGCACAAAACATAATGCTTTTGATGCTTCATGAGATCTGATGATACCTTGGTCATAGGTGTGATAAATGGTTCTGGGATCAGCTGCAGCATCCCAGCCAATCTAGGATTTAGTGTTTGTGAGAGATTACTTTTTTCCTATATTTTGAAATCAGCTACACTTCCAAAGCAGTGTCTAATGTGTAGTAGTTTAGAGCTAGTGGCTGAGAGATCTCAGTTGAAGATTTCTGATCTTGGGTTTTGATTTTTCTACAGAAGCAGTTTTCAAGCCCAGAAGAATTAGCTAGTATGATTTACCTGTTGAAGAGGAAATGTTAACCTGTAACACCTGTACTGATAAAAATAATTCCTATTCCAGTTAAAGCTTATCTTTTAAAATAAGCACCAAATCTGAATGTAAAGACATTATTACACCAGTCTTGAGAACTTGCAATACACTCAGACAGATTGTTAATCTGCTTAGTTACCATTGTTTATAACATCACTGTGTCCTCATTTGCCTTTATTCTGTGTTGGCCCAAAAGAGCTTGACTATTGCAGTTATGGCACAGTAAATACTTATGATCACTTCCCCAGCATTTTTTATGAATATCAGTAGGAGGACCATGGAGTGAGAGGTGTCATGGGAGAGCAGCTATAAACTGGATTGTGGGACAGACACGGGGCAGACCTGTGAAGAGACTCTCTGGAAAGGCTGGACACACGCAGGGATGGTGTCAAACAGCGAGCTGAGGCTCAACACAAAGCCATCTACTAGAGCAGGCTTGGTGTACCTGGCCACTGAATGACCCCGACCCTGCAGCAGAGATGTGCTCAGGGAAGTCAAATTTTCCAGTGTCCTTTTTTGATCCAGAGAATACCTAATAATGATTTCTATAAGAACTGATGTTATATTCTTTGTCTCAGTTGGATTTCCCAGAAGAAGCATCCTCTTCTGGGATTTAACTCCTGAGTAATTGTCCAAAATTGTGTTCCAAGACAAAAAATTACCAGCAATATTACCCAGGATTTTCTATCTCTGGTTCTTTCTTTTTATTTCAAAGCCTTTTAAATTGATTATAAATTTTGTCTTTTTATTCATCGACTGAATTTTTAAAGACTCAACTCAAGTAAACACTCAAGAATACCCAGACCTATGAGGGTTGCATAAGTTGAAGGTGGGGTTTTTTTCTTATTTCTGGCTTAAAGAGAGGACCCTAAATACATAAAATTGGTATCAGAAAAATGCTAAGACTTTGACAATATCAGTTTAGGCTCAGCATTAATCTTGGGGAAAGAAACTACCCATAAATGAATCTTACTAACCACATCTAATGCACTATAAAGCAGTAAAAATCTGCCCCAGCTCATTTTTGACTGAACACTAATTGAGTCTGCAGATCTTCCAGCTCTGATGGTGACCTGCTGGTTTGACCCAAGGTTTGCTTTCCCTCACTTCTGATTTCTTGTCCTCATCAAATAAAGAGGGTTATGGCCTTGTGGTCACCTCTCCTGGGTATGGGGTGAGAATTTCTCTAATGAAAAGTACTGGAAGATAATTAAATGTTTATTGTTTGTTTTGTTGGTTTTGGGGTTTTTTTAATGGGACAACAGACAAAATAGTTAACAACTACTCTTAGGAAACAACAAGAATTTGCTATTTCAAGTAATGATATCCTTGCAAGCCATCTCCTATTAAGCAGAATCTGTTGCACACAAAGCTTATTCTGTATGATAAGGCATGCAAGCTATCTCACAGGGTGCAGAATGTGCCAGGCTGTAATACAGAGAGCAGAAATATTGTAACAGCAGGAGGCAAATAAAGCAGCAGATCACATCCCTGGTGCTCTCTAAGAGCAAGGAGCTGTAAAAGCAACAACGAAGCCACCGCCTGTCAGATCAGTCCCTCAGCATAAATCGGGGCAATTTGACAGCCCCGCAGCTTTATGTCATCTGTTCCCAGGGACAGGGCAGGGAGAGGGGAGTGCTTTGTCCCAACTCCCCCCCAGGAGCAATCCCCCTTCAGGGCAGCAGCAGGGGCAGGGACTGCATGTCCCAAGGCTCTTCTGGCCAGGAGCTGAGTGCCCAAATCTGGGCACCCCATCTCCACCGAGCCAGGCTGCGCTGGCAGCATGGGCAGCACAGCACCAACACCCCAGTGCTACACCAGCCTGCACCTCCTTCCCTGGGCTCACACTGCTTGAATCACTTACTAATGAGGCGCAAAATAAAGGATACTATTAAGTGAACCCTGCATTAATAATGCTGGCAAGGTTTCAAGTCTACAGATGTTATTTATAATACATGACTAAACAAATATGTATCCCCTTTGAGACTCAGACTCAGGAGCAATTTACTGATTTCCTGTATAGGCTAGTTCATACAGAGATTTGAGTAAATACTGCATTTGAATGCCTTGCTTGGATCTATGCTCTGGAACTGTAGTAGAAAAATCATATTAGTGTTTAATTTTAAAATAGTTTGAAAATTTGTTTTCAGATTATTAGATATTGGCCCTATCTAGTTCTCATGGAGGAGTATATTTTTTCTGTATTGCTTCTTTAAAGAAAAATAAAATATTCAATGAATATAGCCTTCAGTTACACAGCACAGTGGAAATGAGTAGAAAGGTTAGAGAAAATTCTGGAAAAAAATGGACTTAGCAGAAGCTTAAAAAAACAAACTGAACCCCTACCTTCTCTTCTTTCCATCTGGTTTTGAAATTAATTAATCTTATTTATGAAATTTAATTGCCAATGAGATATTTTGTAGTTTTAAAAATGTTTCTGAGTAATGAATCATTTGGTCTGTGATTTTGGCTTTTTTCTGCCTCTTATAATATTTCAGGTATGTAGAGGACCAAACTGAAGAAAGCTGTGAACTCACAGAAGTCTCTGGTCCTCTGCAGGCTTTTATACACATCAAGACAAAGAGGAGAAATATTTTACAGCAAACCAGAAGTGTCCTAAATTAAGGTACTTCCATGAATAGGATCTCTGCTTAATTCATAATGCTGATCATTGAACAATAATAATGTGCTTCAAATTTCACAGACAATTTAAAGACAAAGCAGTGATAATAGTGAATAGACAGATAAAAATGTAATTTGTGACATACCTCTTATCTGCTTAGTCTTCTCTTTCAAATTCTGGAATTAAAGCAGTTGAAAACAATACATACTGACATGTAAAAAGAGCTGACTGCATGATGCCTAAATAATTTGCTATAAAAATATCACTTACCACTGACATTGCCAAGTATCTTCTTATTTAAATCTGCTATTATCATGCCTTCTTGGTTATGAAATATGCAGCAGAGTCCATTCCCAGTGTGTAAATACTTGAGAAAATAATAAATGCAGTGTAAGTCCACAGTGTTTGAATATTTGACTGTAACTCCTAAGCATTCAAAGTGACTACTCAGTATAACAACTTTTCCTCTGCAGAAAATGCCTTCCTATTTGCCAGCAAATCTTTAATGCTTTAGATTGGGTATTTCCAACTACCGCCCTACTTGCTAGGCAGATGTGTATAAAAGAGATGTTATTTCACTGAATCAACCACTGAGATCGTAACCCTTTTCCTGTACCACAAACAGAAATATAAAACCTCAGACTTTCCTTTTGGACTTTTACTGACTTGTGTCTGTTGTAAGAAAACAAAACACAACTAGTCCGAGCGCTAATATACGGAAAATGTGTTAAAACATTTTAGATCATGTCATTGCTTCTCATTCCTGCAACTCATTGGTTAACTGGCTCCTTCTGTGTTTATGTAGTTGCATGGTACAAATACAACACCTAAACTTCTTGCCCAAAGTTGAAATGATTCATTTATTACTTTTTATGCCACCCCCAGAAAAAAAAAAAAAAAAAAAAAAAAAGGAAGAAAGAAAACACACAGTGCTCATTTAACCCAAGTGAGTGAAAACGTCTTTCATAAGGTCTGTAAGGGCTTTGGGAGGTTTTTCTTTGGTGAATAAAGTCTGTGTAGTGGAGGGAAGAGTTTTGTGTGAGGATGGCAAAATTCAGGCTACAGCAAACAGACAAACTAGGATCCTTTTGCTGTGAGAAAATAAGGTAATAGTAAAGGAGGTGCAAATGTTATTTATTCATATGTGACCAATTGAGATAGAGTCACTTGAGTGGAGGCAGGATGAGAGAGGAGGTATTTTTTGTGAGGGTAGTGCCTTGCTCTCTGGAATTGTATCAATATTTATTTAGTGAGGTAATTATCCTAAATAGATAACACATAGGCTTTCCATCTTCTGGGTGCTTATAAATATTAGTTAGCCACATTAACTATAACCACAATGGGGAAAGCACAAGCAGAACAATAAATGAGGGCCATTCTAAGAAGTGGAAAACAGGATTAAATGAAGATATTTCCTTTGCTTCTTTTTCTATAATGCAGAGAATGGGGCTATGTGATAAGGCACTCTTATCCTACTCCATAGGATGTACCACCCTGATTTCTGGTGCTGCCTGTGGATCCAGTCACTGCCACAGAAGGGTTTACACTGGGTAACCCTTGTTCTCCCAACAGCTCTGATGGGACAATTAATCTGCCTTCACTGATCACCTTCTCCAGATGGACATTAGACTTAATCAGGTTCTAGCCCTAACAGCCTGTTTCAGGACCACAGCTGGGATCAGCATGACTAGACTAGCCCTGATTTATTCCTGGCTCTCAGACCTATGTGCATGCTACTATTCCATATGCTTCCTGTTAGAGAGGTAATAATGCCATTTTACAGCATAACTTCAGTTTTTCTTTCTTCCTTCCCTTTTTATTGTAATTAGACCTTATTTTGCTTATGTAGGAAAATGTCCTGCCCCTGCTCTGAAACAGATCAACCTTCCAGACAAACAAAATAAAGTTCACAAAGGAAACAGTTAAATTTTCTGACTGCCTTCACTGTCACAGAAAACGCTAAACACATTTGTAAGTTATATAAAACTGCATAAGTTCATATTTTCCTCTCCTGGTTTCACAGCCCAGAACAGTGAAAGGACCTTGTGACATCTCTAGGCTCTCAAGAGTTTAGTAATAAAAATAAAAATAATCCTCAGCAGAAAACAACACTCTACACCCTGCTACTGCTGAGCAAACGAGTTTCCCATTTTCCTTACTTCTCCTCAGACTAAACAATGTTAAATTTACAATTCTAACATCTATTTATAGGAGGCACTCTAGCCTAAGAACCACAGAGGCTGGCCTATATCATTGTTCTTAATTCACACGCCAGCTTTCAACCTGGCACGTCATGTAATTAGGAGAGAAATTTCCTGTCTTAATTAATATCTATGCAATTTATGCAGTGAGGCATGATAAAGCCCCAAGGTGGGTGGTGTGTTGGGGGTGAAAGCAGGTGTTCATATGCTTTGAATTAACTCTCTGATTTTAGTTTTTCATGTTCACTGTGAATAGAAATTGATAATGTTAACAGCACCATGGTCTTCTGTCGGGTGTACAAAGCCTGGGAAGTTCCTGTTGGTCCTGCAGGAGAGAGAATTCTTGGGGGTCTGACAGTGCTGATAATCCTGACAGCACACACTGAGGGAAGTAAGGAATGTGCCTGCAGAAGGGAAAGTGGGCTAAAAAGCCATGGGGGGGGGGGGGGGGGGGGGGGGGGGGGGGA